>CM031941.1:2497603-2623095 GCA_018703725.1 Brassica juncea
AGAAGAAGGATTAAAATAAGCAAGGTCACATGTTCCATTTAAAGGCTAGCCGTTTATGTGCTGTCACTCTCAACTTCTTGTGCAGTCTGTGCAGCCTCTTTGTTTATTATTTCCTTTGTCCTTGCTTAGCTTAGTTTATTAGTTTCTGGAGAAGGCAACTTGCCTTTAAATAGTTGTAAACCTTCACACATTCTGATTAAGGAAAATAGTTCTTCCTTCTTCTCTCTTTCTTACTTACTCGTCCAAGTCTCTCTCTCTCTCTTACTCTGTTCTTGCTCTGTTCTTACTCTGTTCTTCATTTTCTAACAATAACAATTTGAACGGATACATATATTTGAGGACTAAGGAAATTAGCTCTATATAAAAATCATAATCTGTTTTTAAGTTATGATTCGCAGATATCCTAATAATAAATATATATAAAGTAAACATTTTGTCTTTTCTCATGAAGCAACATAATCAAGTAGTGCACCAAAAACTGATACATCATCATTTATTTCAAAATTTTATTAGAAAAATATCATTTTTATTTTATTATTATTGGACATAATATTTAACAAACCAATTAATAGCTCAATTTTTTTTCCTAATCATCTCCTAATTATATCTCTTTTGGGATAATAAATCATCACCCACAAATAAACCACATCATTTAATATTTAAATCTAAAATTTAAATCTACATATATATATTTTTAAAATAAATATGAAGTATCATTTTAATAATTTAAATATTTAAATAAAAATTACTATTTCTAACATATTTTAAAAAATATATAACTAACCATTTCAATTCCAAGATCAAAATTTTTAGGTTTCATAATGGTGGGGAGTATACTAGCAATGCATTCAAACAACACCTAGCAAAACATGGCATTATACATCAAACAAGCTGCCCATACACACCACAACAAAATGGAGTTGCTGAAAGAAAGAACAGACATCTTATGGAGGTTGCAAGGAGCATGATGTTTCACACAAATGTTCCAAAGAGGTTTTGGGGAGATGCTGTGATCACAGCTTGCTATCTGATCAACAGGATCCCCACAAAAGTCCTCAAATATGTCTCTCCTTTTCAGGTATTAAACAAGATCAAACCTCAATTAGATCATTTGCGTGTGTTTGGTTGTGTGTGCTATGTCTTGACACCAGGAGAGCAGAGAAACAAGCTGGAGGCCAAGAGTGTCAAAGGCATATTCATAGGCTACACTCACACGCAGAAAGGGTACAAATGCTACATTCCAGATTCCAGAAGAGTTATGGTCTCAAGGGATGTCAAGTTTATGGAATCAAAGGGGTACTATGATGAGAAGAGCTGGGAAGACCTCAGAGATCTCTCACAAGGACCATCTGATAGGGCAGACAACCTGAGAATTATTTTGGAGAATTTGGGGATCAGTCAGCCTAAGAGCAGTGTAGCACCAGCACCAACACCATCTCCATCACCACCAGTGGATATTAACCATGAAGAAGCAGCACCAATTGTGGACCCAGTCCATCCTGATCCTGAGGGGGGCAATGAGCATGGATCAACACCAGAAATTCCAGAAGATGATCCAGCAGTAGTTCATGATCAAGATGGAACAGAATTTGATCAGTCTAGTGGAGATCATTATGATGTCCAAGAACAGGAAGAGGCAGTGATAGAGGAGCAGAGTCAACCATTGAGAAGAAGTACCAGAGTGAGGAAAGACCCATCAAATTGGATCAACACCAGAGTATACTTCAACAGCAATGCAGTGGCTCATCCTATCCAAGCAACCTGTTCATTTGCAAGCTATCCTCAAGAGCATGTAGCTTTCATCACTAATCTGGATCAAGAATATGTTCCAAAGACTTATGAAGAAGCTATGGAGCATGATGAGTGGAGAGAGTCTGTTGGAGATGAAGTTGGAGCTATGATCAAGAATGACACCTGGTATGAAACTGAGCTTCCAAAAGGAAAGAAAGCAGTCACCAGCCGCCTACTCTTCACCATCAAGTACTTAGCAAATGGAAAGCCAGAAAGGAAGAAGACAAGGCTAGTTGCAAGAGGATACACTCAAGTATATGGAGAAGACTATCTGGATACTTTTGCAACTAGCCTTGTCTTCTTCCTTTCTGGCTTTCCATTTGCTAAGTACTTGATGGTGAAGAGTAGGCGGCTGGTGACTGCTTTCTTTCCTTTTGGAAGCTCAGTTTCATACCAGGTGTCATTCTTGATCATAGCTCCAACTTCATCTCCAACAGACTCTCTCCACTCATCATGCTCCATAGCTTCTTCATAAGTCTTTGGAACATATTCTTGATCCAGATTAGTGATGAAAGCTACATGCTCTTGAGGATAGATTGCAAATGAAAAGGTTGCTTGGATAGGATGAGCCACTGCATTGCTGTTGAAGTATACTCTGGTGTTGATCCAATTTGATGGGTCTTTCCTCACTCTGGTACTTCTTCTCAATGGTTGACTCTGCTCCTCTATCACTGCTCCTCTATCACTGCCTCTTTCCTCACTCTGGATACTTTGCACCAGTAGCTAAGCTCCACACCATAAGGATTGTGCTCTCCTTGGCAGTAAACTTGGAATGGGATCTATGGCAGATGGATGTCAAAAATGCATTTCTACAAGGAGAGTTGGAGGATGAGGTTTATATGAGGCCACCTCCTGGTATGGAAGACATGGTCAAGCCAGGAAATGTTCTAAGGTTGAAGAAGGCTATCTATGGTCCAAAACAATCACCAAGAGCCTGGTACCACAAGCTGAGTACAACTCTCAATGGAAGAGGGTTTGTAAAATCAGAAGCTGATCACACCCTCTTCACCCTCACAAGCAAGCAAGGGATTGTGGTGATATTGATCTATGTGGATGATATTATCATCACTGGAAGCAACAAGGAATGTATCATTTCTACTAAAGCTTTCCTTAAATCTAGCTTTGATATTAAAGATTTGGGTGAGCTAAAGTACTTTCTAGGGATTGAGATGTGCCGCTCTAAAGAGGGGCTGTTCTTATCTCAAAGAAAGTACACACTTGATCTTTTAAATGAGGCAGGAAAGCTTGGAGCAAGGGTAGCTAAGACACCACTTGAAGAGGGTTACAAAGTCTTGCGTGAGGGGGGAGATTGATGATACTCCTTTTGGCGATTTCAAACTCTATAGAAGAATGGTTGGGAAGCTGATCTATCTCACCATTACAAGACCAGACATTTGCTTTGCTGTAAATCAAGTCAGCCAGTATATGCAAGCACCAAAGGTTCACCATTGGAATATGGTGGAGAGGATCATGAGATATCTAAGGGAGGCTCCTGGTCAAGGTGTTTGGATGGGTTGCAACAAAAGCACAGAGATTTTGGGATATTGTGATGCAGATTGGGCTGGTGATAGAGTAGACTGGAGGTCCACTACAGGCTATTGTACCTTCATAGGAGGCAATCTGGTCACTTGGAAGAGCAAGAAGCAGAAGGTGGTATCATGTTCAAGTGCTGAGGCAGAATACAGAGCAATGAGGAAGCTTACTAGTGAGCTTATCTGGATCAGGAACCTGCTAAGAGACTTGGGCATTGAGACAGTAACACCAATCACAATGCATTGTGATAACCAGGCTGCCATACACATAGCATCTAACTCAGTCTTCCATGAGAGAACAAAGCATATTGAGGTGGATTGTCACAAGGTGAGACAAGCAGTGGAGCAGAAGATCATTCTACCTTGCTACACTAGGAGTGAAGACCAGCTAGCTGACATCTTCACCAAAGGAGCAAGTACTAAGGTCTGTGAGTCCATCCATCCAAGATTGGGACTCATAGACTTGTCCAGATCATGATCCTCTCAGCCATGAAACATCTACTCTTTTTCCTTTGTGTGTTTTTGTCCCATTGGGTTTTTCACACTAAGGTTTTAATGAGGGATGTGCTCATGGTTTCCAAGCTCAACCATGCTGTATGGTTAAGCTTGAGGGGGAGTATTGACAAAGAAAATAAAGAGTTAAGAAGGAGAGAGGAGCTGGAGACACTTGAAGAGGAACAGATCCGAGCTTACCTTGATTTGCAAGTCTGGCCGTACAATACTTGCCATACAAGTCATCAAAGAGTAACCTAGAGTGGCTTAGAAGGCAAGGCAGGTTTGAACTAACCTTGGTCGACAATCAGGAAGAGAAGGAGACCGTTGGAGAATATGAGACAAGAAGAAGAAGGATTAAAATAAGCAAGGTCACATGTTCCATTTAAGGGCTAGCCGTTTATGTGCTGTCACTCTCAACTTCTTGTGCAGTCTGTGCAGCCTCTTTGTTTATTATTTCCTTTGTCCTTGCTTAGCTTAGTTTATTAGTTTCTGGAGAAGGCAACTTGCCTTTAAATAGTTGTAAACCTTCACACATTCTGATTAAGGAAAATAGTTCTTCCTTCTTCTCTCTTTCTTACTTACTCGTCCAAGTCTCTCTCTCTCTTACTCTGTTCTTACTCTGTTCTTACTCTGTTCTTCATTTTCTAACAATAACAATTTGAACGGATACATATATTTGAGGACTAAGGAAATTAGCTCTATATAAAAATCATAATCTGTTTTTAAGTTATGATTCGCAGATATCCTAATAATAAATATATATAAAGTAAACATTTTGTCTTTTCTCATGAAGCAACATAATCAAGTAGTGCACCAAAAACTGATACATCATCATTTATTTCAAAATTTTATTAGAAAAATATCATTTTTATTTTATTATTATTGGACATAATATTTAACAAACCAATTAATAGCTCAATTTTTTTCCTAATCATCTCCTAATTATATCTCTTTTGGGATAATAAATCATCACCCACAAATAAACCACATCATTTAATATTTAAATCTAAAATCTAAATCTACATATATATTTTTTTTTAAATAAATATGAAGTATCATTTTAATAATTTAAATATTTAAATAAAAATTACTATTTCTAACTTATTTTAATAAATATATAACAAAACAATTCATGATGGTTCATAATTTCTACTAAATTTTTATTTTTATTTATTTTATACATATTTTGTGGATGAAGATGTTCTTGCTAGTAGGTCCTTCAGAGCCAGTTCTATGTTAATCTTAGTTAACAAAACTAATCGATCTTAGCAGTTTTTTAAAGAAAATATAAACAAGAATAATATTAATGTTTATTACTCCTTACGTATGATGCTTTAGCTTTTATTTTTGTATTTAAAAATTCATTTTTTAGATTTTAGTTAATGCATTTTTTAAACTAAAACATAAATTAAAATCTAAAAATATGAGTGGTATAATTCTATTGGAAAGCAAACCAAAAAAAAACTAAAAATCAATAGATAACAATGTGTATTTATTTTTTATTAATACGTGTATAAATTCTTAAACATCAATTTTTCAAATAAGAAAAAATATTAGTTTTAGGAATAAACGTGGACGATAAGTACCTTCATTACCATTTATGGCTTTGTTTTTTAGTCCAATTATTGCAACTTAAAAACAAACAAAAATAGTTTTTCAACACGCAATTTATTACAACGTACTAAAGTTTTTTATTTTATTCATTTATCAAATAAGTTAACCACTGGCTTAATTGGTTATGAGAATTGAATTTTAGATTTATAACTCAAATACGTAATTATTAAAATTTCATATATAGAAAAGTTTCTTAGTTAAAGCAAAGTAATAATTTTTGCAAAAGCGAATGGTATTGGTAACTTGGTAGTGTTTGTAGTTGAAATGTTGTTATTTCATTTGCTTGTGCGTATGTAACGATTGCATTAATCCAATGATTACGCCATATGTTAATTAATCTCCTATACTCATATTTAAACACTCTATATCATCTGTTGGAGTATACGTTACTAAAATTTCAACCGTTCTTTATTTCTTTCAGTTTCATTGTCAGCTTTGTGATGCAAGAGAGTGACGGTTATCTTCCCCCAAAAGAAAAAAAAAAATGAGACTAGTATTTAAATATACCAAGATAGTTTACATTCTAGTAAGATGATTTGCTAAAGAAGTTTTATGTGATTCAAGCAAAACATGGAGAAGTCTATGTCTCATGGTCACAAGTTCTCTTCAATGGGGTATGCAAACATGGAGAAGAAATGGGTATTTTCATTACTGATAACATCTCTTCTTTGCGTTTTCCTCATCGTAACTTATTTCAACATGAGTCTATTATTTTCTTCACTTCGACCACCGACCATTGAAACTTCCCCACATTCCAAAGTTGACAATCTCCCACGTTTCGCTTATCTTGTGTCGGGATCTAAAGGAGATCTTGAAAGCCTTTGGAGAACTCTTAGAGCATTGTACCATCCAAGAAACCAATACATTGTTCACATGGATCTTGAATCACCCGTTGAAGAGAGACTAGAGCTTGCTTCTCGAGTTAGTAACGACTCTATGTATTCAAAGATTGGTAATGTTTATATGATAACTAAAGCTAATCTTGTGAGCTATACCGGACCAACAATGGTGGCGAATACTCTTCATGCTTGTGCCATTCTTCTAAAGAGAAGCCCTGACTGGGACTGGTTTATCAATCTCAGCGCTTCGGACTATCCACTTGTGACTCAAGATGGTAAAAAAGCTTGATATTTCTTTCCTTATCTTCTTGATCTTGGGTTTCACCTAACAATGTTATATGTTTTGAAGATTTGTTGTATACGTTTTCAACTTTGGACCGTAACCTCAACTTTATCGAGCACACAGCTGACTTAGGTTGGAAAAAGTGAGCTTCTCTCTCTCTCTATATATATACCTGAGTTTCTCAAATTCTATTTTGGTTTCCATTGGCTGAATCCAATGATTTCTTGGTGTCTCATGATGAAGCAAATACCGAGCAGTGCCATTAATAATTGATCCTGCACTCTACATGCTAAACAAATCAAACATTTTGTGGGTCAGCCCTGGTCGAAGTTTACCAAATGCGTTTAAGTTACATACCGGTCAGTATTGTTCTTCTAGTCCTCAAGTTAAAAATTTATTACTATGTTCTTGTTGCAATAAGCAATTATAATTAACTATCTATATGTTCTTGTCATGTAGTTAAAACCACATATATTACCATGTTCTTGTTGCAATAAGCAATAACTAAGCTCTTGTCATGTTACAATGTTCTTGTTGCAATAAGCAATAACTAAGTTCTTGTCATGTAGTTACATATTACAATGTTCTTGTTGTGATAAACAATAACTATGTTCTTGTCCTGCATGTCCTTAATAACATATATTACTATCTTCTTGATGCAATAAGCAATAACTCATGTAGTTAAAAACATATTACGATGTTCTTGTTGCAATAAGAAGTAACTATGTTCTTGTTGCAATAAACAATAATTATGTTCTTGTTGTAGCTATAGTGAAGTTTAAAACTTCTTGTCGGGTTTATCTCACAGGATCAGCTTGGATGGTTCTCTCGCGCCCATTCGTGGAGTATGTCATTTGGGGTTGGGACAACTTACCAAGAACTTTACTCATGTATTACACAAACTTTGTTTCTTCTCCTGAGTTTTACTTCCACACAATCATATGTAACGTGCCTGAGCTCTCCAAAACCGTGTTGAACCATGATCTTCACTACATTGCGTGGCACAGACCGCCGAGGCAGCATCCTCGCTTGTTGTCCTTAACAAACATGAAACCGATGATTGCAAGCGGTGCTGCATTTGCTCGAAAATTCGGTAGAAACGAAAGTGCTTTGGATAAAATTGATAAGGAACTGCTTATGCGTACGAACCAAGAGGGTTTCACTCCTGGTGGGTGGTGCGGTGGGAAACCTGAGTGCTCGGTTGTGGAAGACGTGGCTAGGATTAGTCCTGGATCAGGAGCAGAGAGGCTCAAGGGACTTGTAGATAGGTTAGTTTCAGAAGCTAAATCAAGAAAAAGTTGTGGGAAGCGTAATTTACTACAATGGGACCACGGGTATTTGTAAAAATAATAAAAAGATAAATCTAAATTACAATACTGAAATAAATTGATAGAGATGAACTCCAAAAACGAGATGATAAATCTCTTTCTTTAAATCTTTAAACATGCGTAGTATGACGGTTTTATAGCACAGAAATTATCGGAATACAACTACAATGTTTCTATCTTCCAACACCAAAGATAGAATCGATCAAACATTTTTATATGTTGTATTCTCCAACACAAAAAGCTAAAAAAAAATAATAGCATGTGAAGGATTTAGTATGAGTTGATTACTTGGTTTCTTGCGAATGAAAGGATGGCTCTCTTAACCCATATGGTCAACAAGAACCATAAAGTGAAGATTTGACACATTAATAGTTTTGACAAATATCAAGACTTATGTTACAAAACGTCATAACTGATTTTTGAGTATGCTTAATTGTCCATAATAATGATATAAATTATAATAAATTATGCTAAATATTCTTTTTACTTTGTCAACAAAATTCAAAGTAGATTTGTAATAAAAGAATAATCTTTTGATCAGTAGGCCCATTTACCAAATTTCAAAACACGAAACTCGAGTCCGGTCCAGATATTTCCTTTTCATATTACAATGTGAGACATGAGATATTTTACAAATATCATTTTTAAGTTTTACAAGCAATCCACTTTGAACATTCATTTCTCATTCAAAGCAACTTTGGTTTTTGACATATGGTTACACTCATTGGGTTATTCCAGACGAACTTTTTCGCTCAAAAACCTACCAAAAATGGTCCACATGTATGGAAACTTGCACGTGTGGTTCTGGAGCTAAGGGACTGAAGGGTACAGACAGCAATGTTTTGCTGACGTCAATCTAGCAGGGCCAAGAAAACTAATTTGTCAAATCGAGTTCCAACAAAAATCGGTGTTAATAGAGTCAATAAATCAAGCTTGGAGGAAACCTTGCAGTTAAGGCTAAATATACAACACAAGTATGAACTGAAGATTACTTGTATGTCAAGTAAACTAGTGGTTTTATTAGGGCTTGCAAATATTACTATACAAATACAAAGATCACATGTACTTTCTATCACGATTCTAAGCAAGAAAAGTTTCCACTTTCGTTTGATTGATACTCCATAGCATAACAGAACCATCATCACTACCACTTGCTAATAATATTGTATCTGATGTTGATATATTGATGGACCATACACGCTTATCATGCTCCTTCATCTCTCTAACCAACTGACTTCTTTCAACATCTCATGCCTAACACACTATAAAACTTTGTTAAATGTTTTTTTTTTATAATGGATTATCTAAGTTGAGAGTTTGCTTCTTGTACAAGGGGGATCTAAGCTGAAGCACGACGCCTTAGAAGTTACTTGATGCTACTTTGGCTCTTAATGTAGCTGTTCCAACATATAACACTTAGTTTGGACCGGGTAGCTAGTTGTTGGAAATACTTTATGCTAATGTTGTTGGAGACCTTATGAATACAATGGTAGACTCCAAACCTGAATTAGGGTAGTTTGTAGGCCTAATCAGCATATTTACATCAACACTAAAAAAAGATCATTGGTCAGCAAGATATGGGTATTAAGGTATTGAAAGGGTATTATGAATTGAAGACAAGACTGACATTCATAAAGCATTCAGAGTTTAGCATTAAAAATTCTCTATTCTCGTTATGCAGTAGACTTAAACAAGAGAAAGTCAGTTACTAATTTTGTATTTAAGGTCTTGGGAAATTCATATACAAGCACTTATGGCTCTTTGAACAACCGAGCCAGAGTATATGTTACTTAGTAAAGTTGTGAAAGAAGCTCTTTAACTAAACGTTTTACGCACATAAAGAAGGGTGCAACAATTCTCAATGCCAGAGCAGTCAGATGTTGATTATGTGTATTGTTCTTGGTAAAGATGTTTTTAGATTTACAAGTAAAAAGTTCATATATTTTTATAGAATTCAAATAAATAAGGTAATTTTAATGGATTTTCTGATTTCTAAATTATAATATATAACCAGTTTACACATCTCTTATAATAATGTAATACATGGAACCAAGACGTGACAAGATTTGAATATTTGATTCTATGATATATAATCTTGAATAAATAAAAATACATTATTTTCACTCAAAATAGGACGTGTTAAAAAGTTTTAAGGCAGATGAGTTTTTGGTTTGATCATATGCTCTTGCCTCTGAGATAGTCAACGGCTAGAAACAGACGAAGGATGATTGGTTGATACTTGTTGGCTCGATTCTTCTTCAGCTTGATGTTTCCTAACTCTAGCCTTATCGATTCTTGCTCTTCTCACAGCTTCTTGGATATGTCGGTCATGGTCTTTCAACACCTGATCCATGTTTCCTGATGGAACCACCAAAGGTCCTGAATAATGAATCTTATGCCCTTTTGATCCATAACCTAACTGCAACCACAAACACAAGTAAAGTTGGTTTCTCAACATTGGTAGTTACTAAAAATAGCAAGCAGCACTTACAAGAATTGGGTCTTTCTTGTTGCTTCTACCATTCTCTTCTTGGTTAGCTTCTTCAGAGGTTTCCTTGAAGGAACCTGGAAGAAGCCGACTCATTCCTCTGCCTGTCTCTTGTTGTGATGCACCTGTTCTTGTCACCGAGTAATCAGCAGCTATGGATGCAACTTTCTGAGGATCTTGGTAAGTCCTTCTACCCTTTGCAGAAGCAGATCTACGCGTCAGGGGACCTGAATGCGAAGCTCTCTTGTGAGGAAGAACAATGTTTCCCTGAGATTCTCTGTTTGGTTCAAATGCTTGTGATGATGGCCTTGGTGGTTCGATTGGGAAACCAGATGCAACTTCTTCAGGATGTGGGTTAAACTTCTCGCTTCTGCTTCTATTAGTAGACTGGCTCTGCCTTTTCTGCATTGATGTAACCAGCTCTGCATTTGCATCAGGGGCGGGGACGGCTCGAGATTCCTTAGCTCCTCTCCTTTCTTGGTGTCTTTGGTCCCTGTTTCCTCCACCTTGTCTACACACACAGATCAAGAAAGATTCAAGCTTACTACTAGTTATCTTAGTTGCAGAATAAAGATGATGTCAGACCTTCTACTTTCTTCATCACGCATCCTAGCATCAAGCTCTTTGCTGGGAGGATACTTAGGTAAGCTTGAAGGATCACACGGAAGAGGTCTAGTGGAAAAGAACTGAGAACAAAAGGCATTCACCAGGAGTTATGTAATAGAAGCATATGAACAAAGAGCATCATCTAACTGCCTGAGAGATATTGCCATTACCTCACTCTCGAGGGCTGAAGTGGCGGTTCCACGGTCGTCCGGGTTGACTGAAAGCAGAGTTTCAAGAAGGGCTAAAGCTGGCTGAGGAAACTCCTTGAATGTTTCATCAACTACGCGTTTATACGGCTGCGTAGGCTTGAAAATGGTTGCATGAGGCAACTTTGATTTAACCCAATACTCTTCGGAAGGTGAGCCACATAGCTTGAAAATCTTGTGCAACTGTTCAACCTGTAAAACACCATAAGCATTACCAAGAGTCATTTCAAAGTAGTCAAACTAGTCTCACAGAGGAAACCAATTGTTTAAGAAATCGCTAGACAGTGGTTACACACTTTATAGAGAATTATTGTTTAGGCGAGAACATATACCAATTTTTTGAACGTTTAGACCAATTAAAAAAAAAAAAAAAAAAATCGAATTAAACGTTCAGGTTAGTGTCTAGACTCAATTTATTGCCTAGACGGGCGCCTGAACCGATTTTTAGAACACTGGTGGAGGAAACACTTAAAAGAGATTCAGACAAAAACTGCAAATCTACCTCGGTTCTACCAGGCATGGTAGGCTTGCCTGCGTACAGCTCAGCAAGAATGCAACCTGTACTCCACAAATCAACAGCTGCTCCATACCGAGTAGCTCCGAGCAAAAGCTCAGGTGGGCGGTACCAAAGAGTCACAACACGGCTAGTCAAAGGCTGAGTTTGACGAGGATCAAAGAAACTAGCTAAGCCAAAGTCAGCAATCTTCAAAACTCCACTGTTATCTATTAGCAGGTTCGATCCTTTTATGTCCCGGTGAAGTACACCGCGACTGTGGCAATGGTCTAGTCCACTTAACAGTTGTTGCAGGTAGCATTTAACCTGTGATTCAGAGAACTTAACTGCGGGATGGGAGGCTAGTCCAGCTAAGTCATGTTCCATGTACTCGAAGACTAGGTATAAGCTGCAAGACATTCTTGATGTCACTAAGCCTTCTAGCTTTATGATGTTGGGATGATCAAGCCGGCGCAGTATCTGGATCTCTCTTGCCATAAAACGCACGCTCTCAGGCTCCAAGTTATCAAACCTCACTTTCTTCAAAGCCACAATCTTCTTCTGGTTCAGGTCTCGAGCTCTGTACACATTACTATAAGTACCCTGACCTATCTGCAAAAAGAACAAGTCAAAGCCAATGCATCAGAGAACTTTCTAAATTTGGAAACATGCCAATAGAAGAAAGAAGATTTACTTTGTCCAACTTCTCGAAGGAATCAGCACGGCGAGGAACCCATCCTTTGATAGCTTCACCAGCTACAGAAGCCAACCATGGAGGCCAACCAGCAGCTACATACTCTCCTTCAGCTGCTTTTGCTATGGTAGTTATACCCACTGGAAACTGTGAAGTTGCAACGTTCTCTAACTTCTTCTCTCTTCTACTACTGTTACTCAACACTGGTCTTACTACACTAACAACATCAGACCGTTCCTTTGTCCTAACAGACTCTTCTCTTCTAGAAGAACCAACTGGTCTTGAAACTCTAATCTCAGAAGAGGGTTTACTTGAAAATCTCTCCTTTGGACTATCTTCTATAGCAGAAAGCTTACACCAAGCACAACCCATCTCTCAATTTTACCTAAAAATTGCTATAATAGAATCAAAAAGTCTCCTTTAATAACTCATCACTCCTGCTAGCCCTAGAACTATGAGAACACTGTAACCCAGAAAGAAAGGAATGATTTTTTTCTCCTCAATTTTGTAAAATGTGCCCAGATCAAGAAGATGGTTTCAGGCAATAATTATTAGAGTGGAGAACATAGAGCCCAGGAATCTCAAGACCCAAGAACTTGTCTGCATAAAGCAACTACCTTTATCAAGAGATTGTAGAGAGAGAGACTAAAACAGCAGAAGCAAATGTAAAGTTGAGAACTTTATAAACAGAGAGAGGAGAGGAGGAGAGAGAGAGAGGAGAGAGAGAGAGGAGAGAGGAGAGAGAGGAATATAGCGACTAGTAAGAGCGAGATGCGGAGAGATAGAGAGCAGCATCTCTATATATAGTTATGCTCTCTCGTCTCGAGCTCATAGATCTCTATCTCTAGCCGCTCTTCTATCTCATCTCTCTATAGCTATATCTCTCTCTCTCTCTCTATCTCTCTCTCGCTCTCTCTCTGCTCTCTCTGCTCTCTCTCTCTATCGCTATCTCTCTCGCTCTCTCTCCTCTCTCTCTCTCTCTCTCTCTTCCTCTCCTCTCTCTATCTCTCTCGCTGTCTTCTCTATCTCTTCTGTCTCTATCTCTCTTCTCTCTCTCTCTATCTGCTTCTCTCGTCTCTCTCTCTGCTCTCCTCTCTCTCCCTTCCTCTGCTCTCTCTCTCTCTTCTTCTCTCTCTCCTCTCTCTAATCTATTCTCTCTCTCTCTCTCTTCTCTTCATCCTGCCTCTCTCTTCGCTTCTCTCTCTCTCGCATCTCTCTCACTCATCTCTCTTCTCTCTATCTCTCCTCTCTCTCTCTCGCTCCTCTCTCTCATCACTCTCCTACTTCTCTCTTCCTCTCTCCTGCTCTCTCCTCTCCTCTCTTCTCGCTCTCTTCCTCCTCTCTCTCTCTCGTCGTCTCTCTCTTGTTCTCTCTCTCTCTCTATCCTCTCGCCCTCCTCTTCCTCCTCTCCTCCTCTCTCTCCTTTCATCCTCCTCACTCTCCCTCCTACTCTTCTCTCTCTTCTCCTCGTCTCCCTCTCTCTCTCCATCTCTCTTCTCCTCTCTCTCTCCTGCACTCTCTCTTCTCTACCTCATTCTCACTCTCTTCTGCGGCTGTCCTCTCTACTTCTTCTCTCCTCTCTCTCTACTCTCTCTGCTCTCTCACATCTCTCTCTCTCTCTCTCTCTCTCCTCTACTCTCCTGCCTCTCCTCTCCATCGTTCTCTCTCTCTCTTCTCTCTCCTCTCTCTCTCGTCTCTCATCTCTCTGTCTCTCTCTTGCTCTCCCTCTCTCTTCTCCTCTTCTCTTCCTCGTCTCCTCTCTCTCTCTCCTGACTTCTTCATCTTCTCCCTCTCCATCCTCTTCTCTGTTCTTCTCTCTATATCTAATCTTCTACTCTACTCATTCAACTCCTCTGCTTCATACCTGCCTCTCCGCCCTCTGCTTCTCATTCCTCTCCTCTGCTCTCTCCTCCTCTCTCTCTCCCTCGTCTCCCTCTCGCATACCTTCTCTCCTTCATCTTCCTCCTCTCCATCTTCTCTCTAGCTCCCCCTGCTTTGTCCCACCGTTTTCTTCCGTGCATTGGCTTGCGCGCGGCAGCCACATTGCCTCGACGCCGCGCTGCGCTCCCTCCGCTTTCCCCTATCTTTTCTCCTCCAATTTCTTTCCATCTAAGTATGCAACAGACATACTTACGCGGTTTCCGTGGATCAATTTCGCGTGTAAGGCGTCGCTCGAAGGACCTATCTCTGCAGTTTGGTAAGCGGCATAAATAAGGTAAACAAAGACTTGGGCTATCTAGGCCATCCCGATGTGTTTGGGGATTTTTTACGTGGCCATAGAGTTCTTTTACTAGCTGAACAGTGAATTTAGTTTAACTTTGTTTTGGCCAAGAGTCAAGCTCACATGTCCCCAAAAATGTTATTTGTCTTAAAAATTACACAACCCTCCGCGCATACTTTTCCAAAACACTTTATATATGGCAGTAGTGACGTGTAGTTTAATATCTTACCCAACCCCAAATGAACATAAAACAATATATTACTATCATCCGATATTCTTGACCGACCACAGTCATACTAATTACAAACATAATTTCATCCTCCTATTCCAGTATACCTCATCCGACAATTAGTTGGGAAAACGAAGCAGGACATGCGAAAGACATTCTTGATCCGTCAAAAACACGCGCTCTTAAACACTTAAACAATCATAATCAGAAAATTAATCAATTTTTTTCTTCTGATAATTAACAATAGTTTACCTTTTCTTATGGAATTGTACATTTAAAAGATGACTGCAAACACACACCATATATTGATTGACACATAAAACTTTAATAGCTTGTATTTTTCTTAAATGTGTGTTCATATACTTTAGTAGTTAGATCCTAACGACATAAACAATTGGTTTTCTACCTACCATACTGTTTTAGGAATTTTTTTAATACAAAAGAAATATAGCAGACCTAACAAAATATTGATTTCTAGCATCAACGTCAAAACATTTTCTTTCTTTTTTTAAGTCGAAACATTTTCAGAAACTTCAAAAAGGTAAATAAATCTTTATATATAAAAGAGAGAAAATATGAAACAGAAACCTAAGAGACATCATTTGGAAATATCACAACGATCAATTAATCAAATATTAATTACTACTTATATCTTCATCAAGAGTCATGACCACGTTCTCCAGAAACGGTCAAAGACTAAATTATTTTTGGAAATTGTAAAAACAAATCAGCTATATATATAAGAGATGTAATGTTGTTTATGTCACAGATTCCGATCTTTTGTTCCTTTTAAAGTTTTCGGATTTCTTGTCCATTTTTAGGAGAGAAAAAGGTAAAAAGAAAAGTATCATGCAGATCGTCGTCAAGGATATGCAGAACAGAAACGTAAGCCTAACAATGGATGGCTCTGATACTATTGAAAACCTAAAGGATATGATCGAGAGAGTGAAGGCGTCCCAGCGCAAATGCAGAGGCTAATCTTTTCAGGCAAGCAACTGCAAGATGGTCAGACCATTGCAGACTACAACATCAAAAATGGTTCATTCATTCACTTGGTTCTGCGTCTACTTGGCGGTTTCTGAATGTGCACAAGAAACAGAATGTTGGTCCCCGATGTTCTCTAGAAATCAATAAATTTAAGTGTTTATTTTCTGAATAATCAAATTTCTAGTATTCAATAAAACAAAATGTCTGATCGCAAAGAAACAGTTTTTTTTGTTTTTTGCATGGTAGCAAATTCTTAAGAATTGTTTATTCGCACCACTACTTGTTTGTTCTTCTTTTTTTTTTTGAGACTTACTAGTTTATTCTTACCTTCATTTTTTTGGTAACAATGTTAAGAATTGTTTTGTATATTAAAATAAACTAAAAAAAATCCTGTTTAAAATAACTATTCAGAGAATGAGTGTTACTTAATCCAAAATGTAGTACACAATATATATATATATATTGAATAATATAATATTATGAAAATAAAAAATATTTGATAAAAATGTTTACTGATAAAAACTTATGGTAAAATTTAAAGGAAATAGTAAACTAATCTATATATATATAACTAAACCAATGTGCAAAATTTCATATTCAAAAGGTAATAAAAAAACAACAACAAATTATACTCTAAAACTAACAAAAACATTTGTTTAAAAATCTTAATCAATTGGATTGTATGGTTTATTTGATAATAGTTTTACTGAAATGTGTATATTCTTAAATAATCAATTTTAGATTTTTATGCTAATTAACTAATTTTTAGAAAACAGATTTTAATTGACTCATTAAATCTATATATATATAAGATTTTTCTCTCTCTCCTGATAACACATCATCAAATAGAGAAACAAGAAGCCGACACGCGTCCGATAAGATTTTTTGTTTGCTGTGACGATGAGCCTTCTTTTGTCCGAACCAGTGACATGAAAGAGCCTTCAAGAACACAATTAGTCAAAAATACCTGTCAAATTTATAAATTCATAAAACAAAAGGAAAAAAGTACAGTGGACATTTGTTGGTACTGTTTAGGAGATCTCCCAATCCCAGCTACATACTACAAAAGAATTAACCCTAAAAACACAAGAGGAAGACATGATTTACTCATCAGTGGTTCTAAGAAGTTGAGGAAGAAGATTTTGTATTGAGATTAAGCTTAAGTGTTCTCCTGTGCAATGACTTAAGATATCTAATGTAATAAGGAAAACTATAGGTTCATATAAATCTATGCGGCTTTGTTTTCTTCCCACAGTCACCATCTACAGATCATAATTTCTACCATAATATAATATATAAATTAGGAGAAATGTTACATTTACTCTAATCCCTACAAAGAATAGAATTGGTTTGTATGCTTCAAGGTCTATTAGAGAATATGTATTTCTTAGTATTGAATATGGTCTGGCAATAATTTAAGTAACTGTCTACATAACAAATCTAAGGTGGTTTTGGTTTTAATAACAAAACCTACACAATGAAAAGTAAGACTAAGATCAACTTAAATTTAAAATAAACTAAAATTTAAAATATCCATTACAACTATTGATATTTTATATAATTTCTGAAGAGTGGGCCAACCCTAGTCTTACTATATTAAAGAGAACGCTAAGACAACCAAACGAAAACTTTGTTATTTAGCATTTATGAAATAGAGTAGCTTAAAGTAAATCAAGTAAATAAAAAACAAGTATATCTTCTCTTTTTTTGGGTTAAGGAAATCAAATAAATCTATAGTTTGAAATATAACGGAGAATGCTTCACGTGTAAGAACGAGAGTGTTGAAAGTTATGTGTCGTCACTCGTCAGGAAGTAAAAGCGGAATAGTCTTGGGACGAAAGAGCCTTTCTACCATGAACCCAAATACCTACCTAAATTCGAACCAAAAAATCGAAACCGGATCCAAATCATTATACTAGAATATCCAAACACGACTTATGAATTTAGTACTTTGAAGTTTGGGTTTTACCCGAACCGATCTAAAATCCAAACTAAGATCCAAAGATATCCGAAATTAGTTAAATATGTTAATGTTTATATATGTGTTAAGGTAATTTAGATATTTTATAGTATTTTAAAGATTTTCGAAGTTTGTTTTATAAGTTATTTTGAATATTATATAGTTAGTTTAGATAGTTTAACTAATTTTTAATTACATTTGTGAATAATTTATATATTTTGAATATTTTTTTGTCAATTTTTTAGGTTTAAAAAAAAAATATTTTGGGACGATTTCAGACATTGATTACAATCGGATCCGAACCTAACCCAAAAAGAATTGAACCGAATCCGATCTGATAATTAACAAAACCCGAATGAAACTTATGAACATAGTATAGAAATTCCAAAAATCCAAATTAACCGGACCAAAACCGACCAGGGTACCGAACACCCAGCAGACCTACGAAAGACGTTAGTCTTTTTGTATTCGCCTCCAGTTTCATTATATAACAACCTCTATGATTTATTTCTTTTGGCCATAAAAAACTAATAAATATTTTTTATTCCCATAATCCATGGACTAATGAACTTAAGAAACGTCATTATACAATTCTTTGTCAAGAAGTGATTTCTACCTTTCTATCTTTTTGGTTTTAGAAACAGTTTTCTAATATATATAGTAATTACAATCGATGGTTAACTAATCTTAGTTTACACCATTGTGTGCACCAATGCTCCAACTTTTTTCTTTTGAAACACTTTTTTAAAAAAATATAACACGAAGACTTTCCGGAGGGTCACTCATCTTAATATTATTCTCGCCTAAACAAACTTAATTGCAGAGTTTTGATGGGATCCGAATGTTGCAAGTAGGCCTGCGGTTTTTGTCCGAACTGATCAAACCGAACCGAAATTTTCGGTTTTCGGTTCGGTTATGGTTTTGATTTCGGTTTAGCTCGGAATAGTTTTGAAAATTGGTTCGGTTTACGGTTCGGTTCAGTTCAGTTTTTGACTTAAAAAAAAAAATTTAAGAAAACCGAAAATAACCGAGAAACAGAACCGAATTTAACCGAAAAACCCGAAAATATCCGAAATTAACCGAAATAACCGAATTTAACCAAAAATAACCGATTTATTTTGGAAAACTATACCGAAATTAACCGAAAACAAAAAAAAGTCAATTATTTTCCGAAATAAAAATGAAAACCAAAAATAACCGATAACTGAATCGAACCGAACCGAATTTTGAATCGGTTAATTTCGGAATCGATTTTCAAAATTTCGGTTAACCGCAAACCGATGGTTCGGTTCGGTTTCGGAAAACCGAACTCGCAGACCTAGTTTCAAGTACTCATCATTACAAATTAGTGCTAACACTTTTTTATATAACATCAGATACGAATACTTTATTTCAAATAAAATAATGGTATATAACAAACTAATTAATGAAAAATGTTTTAAATATTTAGAAACATCAATCATCATCAGCGTCTGTTTATCCACGCAATACACTTGCAACCGAGTTTAATGGACCTGTCTTCTCTATTTGAGGCAAAACAACTTATCTGGGCCCATCCTCGCACAGAACGATCACGTATCTTATTTCAGAGAACCGCTACTATACTAGTAGTTAAATGTATCACTAGGGCTAGGCATTTTATCCGTTAAATTTGATTCGATTCGTTATTCATTTCGATTCGATCCGAAAATTCCGGATATCCGTAAACTTTCGAAGCAAAGCAAATACTAAAAATCAATATCCGTTAAAATCGAAGTAAATCACAAATATTAAAATTTTGGGAAGCGGATATCCGATCCGATCCGGTAATATATAAATACATATATATCTTAGTTATATTTAAAATTTTAAATGTATAAAATTTTATAATTATTATGCTAACATATGATTTGACAAATTCTATTCACAATATTACTTATGTAAAAGTATTACATAAAAGGAAGAGGAAAAATTTATAGCAATTATAATTTTTTCTTAAGTTTTATGTTATTATAATTATTAACTAAGTTTAAATTTTTTACAAAATATGTAAATTCACTATTTCTTTTAATTTTTATCTTTTATATCATGCAAAAAGTATTTTACAAAACAAATTTGTACCAAATTTTTAAGATTATTTGTTTTAATCCAAATATATGAGCTATCCGTAAATATTCGTAAATATCCACAAATATCTATTTATTTTCCGGATATCCGTTTTTCCGAATATCTGTAATTTTCCGAAATAAACCAAATCGAAAAATTAAATATCCGTGATATACGAAGCAAATCACAAATACCTTCAAAACCCCGGATATTCGATCTATGCCCAGACCTATGTATCACATACAGTCAACTCATACCTCAACCATATAAATGATACAATTGTACTAAAATTATTTTATTTCTTGACAGAATTTGTCATGTTTGTATTTTCTACTAACGTGCAGATGTAGAATATGATTGATTGACCCCTTTTTGCGTGGGTGGATATAGGTAGAAACGAGGGGGCAGCTGCAACAACTGATTTTTTAGTTTTTAATATAAATAATTTGTAAAAAAGATCATTTATAATGTCCACCTTGCTAAACTTCGTTATGGTTTGTTTAATATTTTTTGTCTATTTGACTCAAGTTTCTTTATATAAATTAAAACATATATTCAATTCAATTACAAAATTTGACCCCACATAAAAACAGTCCATATTTTTCCCTCTTCTAAGAACCACTAATATTAATAATTCAATAATACACTTTTTTGGTAAACAAATTCATTAATGAAAATTTGAAATAAAAAGTCAATTTTTCAAGACTTCCAAAAAAACAATCTATTACATAAATAAATATATGTGCATTAAAAACACATTTTTCATAATACTCCGCCATATATTAAATAACACAATTTGTTTTACTGTATATGCATAGTCAATTGCATACAAACCATATGATGTAGCGTACATCATTATCCTCACGAGCTTTGGTTTTATATTTCCTTTTCTATTTGTGTTAATGTTTTGTTTTATTTAAAGAGATTAGGATTCTAATCCCTACGAGTTCTAGGATTTATTTATTGTTATATATAGTGGTCTCTTGGTTTGTAAGAGACACAACTTTTGAATTATTGATTAATATAAACTTAGGATTTTGGTTTTAAAACACAAATCTCTTGAATCCTTATTTCTAGGCATTCTGTAAGAATTCAACAGATTTAAGAAGGCTAAGATAATGGACATTCTCAGAATTCAACGATATCTTGTGCATTATCGGTTACTACGGATACTTCCGCTCCGTTAATTGGTATCAGAGCCAGCACTTTGATTTTACAATCAAAGTTCGATTCTGTTTCGTCAATTAGCATGTTGCTCGGACGTTATTATCCTACAGATATCCATCCGTTTAATTCAACAAAAGACGTGTACGGAAAGTACAAAAAAATTAGTGGTCCTCCGATTTATGATACATATGGTGAAGACATGATGATTGTGGAGCCAATCGATTTTGTATTCAGAGAGGATGCTTTCAAGACCATGCATGCATACGTGAGAGATTTCATGGGTTCTATTAAAAGTGGAACATTGAGATCTAATATGGAGAAAGAAATTTGGAGCTACGCATGCAATTCACGTTTTGGAGATTATATGGACAATGGGGAAAATGGTTTATTCCCCTATGAACTAGTTGTTCTCGGTTTTTTTCACACACGAACTTTTAAGTCATGCCAAAAACCACATAAACAACGGGAAAATGGTTTATTCCCCTATGAACTAGTTGCTCCTGGTTTTTTTCATACACAAACTTTTAAGTCATGCCAAAAACCACATGAACAACTCTATTTTTTTACTTACATACACAAACTATCGATTTTAAACTAATTTTTCTAAAACCGTAAATGGTGTTTTTAAACGTTAACTTGATTTATGACAGGTGGAGAGCCGGTTTTATTTGGGTTGATACAAAAAAAGAATACTATGTCGTTTTGTTGTTGTTCTTCTTTTTTTTTGTCAACTACTCTTCTTCTTTAGAAATCGTTTTACTCTTCATCATCAATTAGAGATAAAATCTTTGTATATGGTACATTAATGCAAGATTAAATTATATATATGAAAAAGAAGTTGGACTAAAGAAGATGCACACACACACATATATTCTTCAGAAATCATTTTACTCATCATCATCAATTAGGGATAAAATCTTGGTTTTTGGTACATTAATGCACGATCAAATTATTTCTCTGAAAAAGAAGTTGGTCCAAAGAAGATGCACACACACATATATATATAAAATATAATATTAACACCGGAAGCAGACTTCCAAAGTAATCTGATCAAACCCGCACTATTATATATTCTCCTCAATCCAGTAATTAATGTCTACCCCAACCGGTTATTATATCAATCCCTGCAGGACCGGAACCTGAGACTAACATCTGTATAGGGAACCAATCAAGCGTCCTAGACTGAACCGATTTTATCGTTCCTTATGACAATACATGAAGATTGGTAAGTTAGTAAATGATGCTCTTCTTCCTTTATGCATCATGTAAAACGTTTTATTCTTCTGCATAATAATAAATTTTATCCCTAATTGATGATGAAGAGTAAAACGATTTATGAAGAAGAAGAGCAGTTGACAAAGAAGAAGAAGAAGAAGAAGAAGAAGAAGAAGAAGAAGAAGAAGAAGAAGAAGAAGAAGAAGAATAGAGAAGAAGAAGAAGAAGCATAAAAGAAATCCGAAGACGACTCCACATCCTCCTGCTAGCCTCCTACTCCTCAGAATAATAGACTCCTCCCCATCCTCCTCATCAGACCCTCCCTACTCATCCTCTCCTCCTCCTCCTCTCCTCCCTCCTCCTCCTCCTCCTCATCCTCCTCTCCTCATCACTCCTACCTCCTCCTCCTCCCTCATCTCCTCGCCTCTCATCAGCACCCTACATAATCGAAGAAGAAGAAGAAGAAGAATTCTTTTTTATCAACCCAAATTAAACCGGTTCTCCACCTGTCATAAACCAAGTTAACGTTTAAATAACTCCGTGTACGTGAAAAATCCGGGAACAACTAGTTCGTCGGAGAATAATCCATTTTCCGTTATTCATGTGGTTTTTGGTATGACTTTAAAGTTCATGTGTGAAAAAACCGAGAACAACTAGTTCATAGGGGAATAAACCATTTTTTCCATGGACAATGGGGCTTTTGAAAAGATGAGTCCACTACAATCCTCAACACGTCATTATGAAGAGGAGAAAAAGGACTTACAATCGTTTGCTCTTATGTTGATTATTATTTTCTTATTTAGAAAGTATAGTCAGCGGAAAAGAAGAAGAAAAAAAGAGAGAAACATCCATCAAGATTCAAGATTTGTGGACGAATCTTCCTTAGGGCGGAGACCTGATGTAGCATACATCATTATCCTCACGAGCTTTGGTTTTATAGTTTCCTTTTCTATTTGTGTTAATATTTTGTTTTATTTAAAGAGATTAGGATTCTAATCCCTACGAGTTTTAGGATTTATTTATTGTTATATATAGTGGTCTCTTGGTTTGTAAGAGACACAACTTTTGAATTATTGATTAATATAAACTTAGGGTTTTGGTTTTTAAAACACAAATCTCTTGAATGCTTACTTCTGGGCATTCTCTACGAATACAACAGATTTAAGAAGGCTGAGATAACGGACATTCTCAGAATTCAACGATATCTTGTGCATAATTGGTTACTACGGATACTTCCGCTCCGTTAGTTGGTATCAGAGCCAGCACTTTGATTTTTCAATCAAAGTTCCATTCTGTTTCCTCAATTAGCATGTTGCTCGGACGTTACTATCCTACAAATACCCATCTGTTTGATTCAACAGAAGACGTGTACGGAAAGTACAAAGAAATTATTGGTCCTCCGATTTATGATACATATGGTGAAGACATGATGATTGTTGAACCAATCGATTTTGTATTTAGAGAGGATGATTTCAAGACCATGCATGCATACATGAGAGATTTCATGGGTTCTATTAAAAGTGGAACATTGAGATCTAAAGGTGGACAAAGAAATTTGGAGCAACGCAATTCACGTTTTGGAGATTATATGGACAATGGGGCTTTTGAAAAGATGAGTCCACTACATTCCTCAACACATTATCATGAAGAGGAGCAAAAGGACTTACTCTTATGTTGATTATTATTTTCTTATTTAGAAAGTATAGTCAGCGGAAAAGAAGAAAAAAAAAAGAGAAACACTCATCAAGATTCAAGATTCGTGGACGAATCTTCCTTAGGGGGAGACCTGATGTAGCGTACATCATTATCCTTACGAACTTTGGTTTTATAGTTTCCTTTTCTATTTGTGTTAATGTTTTGTTTTATATAAAGAGATTAGGATTCTAATCCCTAGGATATTTTAGGATTTATTTATTGTTATATATAGTGGTCTCTTGGTTTGTAAGAGACACAACTTTTGAATTATTGATTAATATAAACTTAGGATTTTGGTTTTTAAAACATAAATCTCTTGAATCCTTATTTCTGGGCATTCTCTAGGAATTTAACAGATTTAAGAAGACCAAGATAACGGATATTCTCAGAATTCAATAATATCTTATGCATTATCGGTTACTGCGGATACTTTCTCTCCGTTACCATACACCTTTCCCACGAATCGACTTTCTACGACCTATATGTTAAATGGTTTCCGAGTCTCGCCATTACAATCTTTGACCCAATAGTCAGTAACTTATACAAAGCAAAAAAAAAAAGAGAAGAAGACAAAAGAGCAAAAGAAAAAAGTTATGTAGATGCCACGCAATAGTTACAACAGTTTTGGTGGAAAGTGATCTAGTTGGATATTACCAGTCTTAGGTGATCTAAATTTAAGTTGCAAACGATAAATCTGAGAATACTTTGAAATCCACCCTAAAATAAAACTATTATTATTAAACTAATTTTGTATTTATTCCAAATCTCATAAAGCCGTATTAAAAAATATGATAAAAATCTAAAATCGTTAAAGAAATAAAATACATATGACTAAAAATAAATAAATACTAAATCATCCATCATAAAAAAAGGTACGGGAGTGCCACATAATACAATATAACCTCTTTAAATTAATAATCTATAAATTAATATAATTTCATAGTTCCAAATTGAGTTTTTGGTTCAATTAGTATCTCGATTAATTAATAATCTTTATAAATTAATAATTTTTTTTAGTTTTGGTGTAGTCCCAATATTATTAATTTATAGAGGTTTTACTGTAGTTTGAATATCTCTAGCGTGGCCAAACTTCTTAACAGAGATTCAGGAGGTAGCAGCGCTACGAAAAAGATTTCATGCTCTTAAGATTTTCTACATTTCTCGAGGCCATAATGCAATTGTCGATTCTCTATGTAGAAGTGCAAAATCTTTCCATGAACTTTTTTTTCTATTTTTTTTGTTCTATTCCGGTTTGACTTCTCGAACTACCTTTTCTTTGAATAATATAATGGCCGTTTAATGTAAAAAAATAGTTTTGAGTCTAATGGGGGAGGTAAAATAAACGATGCATAATCGACAAGCCTCACAGCCTAAGATCGTATGGCATCTACGGTCCCCTTTTTTAAGTACTTATATGCAATGTTGATGTATTATGGTCTGATTAATTAAGACATTAGATCGTTTGTGATGATGAAAGACATGTTAGCTTGACATGTACAAATTCTTACCCTTACTATTTAGAATCTAAGCAAATATCAAACATAGTTAGTAAAAATTTTTTTTGAAGATGTCTAATTCGAGACCGACTTTAAAACATTAACTAAAGTCCTAAATGATATTTCTTTTTAGAAAATACGAACTTTTAAACTGCTAATTAGTGTCAGGTAATCTTATTAGTTTGCAATCGTGTCATTTATTACCCACAAACACGTCGTTTTCAACACCAGATCACATAACCAAAATCCATCACATTCATCAACTAAGCCACAGTACATGACTTAACGAGATGCTACAACTTCCACATCTGCCACCACCTATTTGTTAACACACATTCATTAAGCTCAAAGCCAAATTGATAAACTCGGGTTCTACTTATGAGACACAAACACAAAGAATTTAGTTAATTAAGAAACAAGTGATAGCGTGTTATCACAGAAATCATATATCCAAGTCTTTGGTTTGATGCATTCTATATATTAAACAAGATTATTACTAATTCTCTTTTAAGATTGTTTTAATTTTCTTAGAAAAGAAAACTTTAGCAAAATGACGAGTTACTACCTAACTAAGACAAACGACCAGATATCATATGAATTATTTTCAGCCGCGTCGAAAAGCACATATGCCACCATCTTGACTTAACGAGATGCTACAATTTCCACATCTGACACCAGCTATTTGTTGACACACATTCATTATGCTTAAAGCCAAATTCATATACTCAGCTCTATTTATGAAACAAAAACACGAAGAATTTAGTCAATTAAGATACAAGTGATAGCGTGATTATCACACAAATCGTAAGCCAAGTCTCTGGTTTGGTGCATTCTATTTATTAAACAAGATTACAGTAGTGTTCTTTTAAAATTCTTTTAATTTTCTTAGAAATGAAAACTTTAACAAAATGACGAGTTACTAGCTAACTAAAGACAAACAACCAAGCTGTCACTGGTTTATTTTAATAAATAATCTTCATATCTTCATCTTTAGTTTTCAAGTTTTCCAGACCTTATCTCATCTTTGATAAGCTCTGATTTCTATCTTCCGTACACAAGATGCGATCCAATCAATAGCTGTAATATTTTCTTGACCGGTTTCTGTCAATACGACTCTGTCAATACGAACGACGGGTGGTGTGGTTTCCTAACAGTGGTTGAGCTTGATTCAAAGGCCGTAGTGGTGCCTATATCGCTCCCTTTACCTGGAAATCTCCGATCTCGTCCGTCAACACGACTTTGTCAACACGACTGAATTGGTTCAAGGAAGCTTATCTGTGGATTTCTCCTAGAAGCAACGGAATTGTCGTTTGATAAACTTGTTGCTGTCTGTATTCTCCGAGGGAGTTCCACCATTCTTTAAGTGCGCCGGATAGTCTCGCCGTGAATTTTTGAATTACTAGATGCAGGGGAGACGCAATGGCTTCCGAATTCATCAAAGCATGGAATTCATCTAATCGATCATTCCATTTGTTGAAGGGAATGTCATCGAACGTAAATACCATGACTTTTGAAGAAAAACGTCTATTAGGCATTTCTTCTCTTGGAGCTGCATAATTCATTTCTTCATCGCTCGAGTATATTACTCTGCTCTTTTTTAGGAGTACTCGATCCTTCACCAATTGCGAACTGCTTCGGTAGGGATTCTTCTTCTGATTTGGTATCGTACTCGCTGGAACTTGTTTCTGAGAAATGTCTGATATTCACCATTGGTTGTGGAGGTGAGACTTGAAGATTTTCTTGAGGGTCGCTCTTTGATGCTTCAGTTGTTTTTCCAAGAACTTTAGTCGTAATTCGGCATCCGGGGAATAGCTCAATGGTTATTGGTTTTGATTTGAGCTTGATGGTTAATGATCCAGAATTCGCGACATGAAATTCCTGCTGATGAGGTAACCACATAGAAGACGAGAGAATCTTAGGATTTATTATCGTCGTGTGGGCTCCAGTGTCTATGAATGCGATGGCATGGACTGGGTCTTCTTTACAAGCTGGATCGAAGATTGTTACTGGTAAATGCGGGGCCTGTATTTCTTCATGTTTTGGCACTTCCGTGATTTTGAAACAGCAGTCTTCATCTTCATCTGGAGACGACTCAGAGGAGTCATCATAATCTGAGTATCCACAGATGGCTTCGTTGTCGTCACTATCGTAGGATAGAACTGATTCCAAGTCATGATTTTCAAGGTCAATGTCTGGTGCGATCTTGGATATCGAACTGATTAGATACTGCTTCTTTTTCTTCGATTTGTTAGGAAATTTTTTTGCATAGTGTCCTTCTTTTCGACATAGAAAACACCTTGTCGACTTCTTGAAGCTTCTTTTCTTCCGGAAAAACCTTTTGCGCCTGAAGTTAGGAGAATGCCTGGAAAAACGCCTTTTGAACTTCTTACGCTTTCCATGAGAATCGCAAGAACAGGATTTTTTGAATTTTGAACACTTGATTGATAGGTCTGGCCTGGCACATATTTTTGATAACTGTTTGGAACGATCCATGAACTCCATCCAGAACTCCTTTTGCTTGCAAAGTTTATCGAGCGTTCTGAAGACGTATTGCTGAATTTGACCAATGGAGATTTCTTCGATCGTTTGGCCTTGATCTCTGATGTATAATTTAGTCTGCTGACTGAGATAGTCATCAATGGAGGAGAGATAGACGTGCTTCAAGCTCGCGTTGTTGAGGCCATTAAGAGCATAGTACCTTCTCGTCTGCCTCTCAAAGTGTTTTGCAAGATCTTTCTTCTTTAATGAACAACATTTAGCTGAGAAGAATTCTTCTTGTATTTGCTCCTTTTGATGCGTAGGTGTACCGATGAATTCTCTGTGGATTTCTCCTAGAAGCAACGGAATTGTCGTTTGATAAACTTATTGCTGTCGGTATTCTCCGAGGGAACGTATTTGGGCTGATCATCAATACTTCATGCAATGGCTCATTCTTCTTGTCAGAGTACTCGACAATAAAGTTATATTTGTCATCTCCAAGTGGACCAACTGAAGTATCTCCTTCAAGATACCTCTTGTAGAGAGGGTCCTTTTTCTTTCGTCTTCGACTTCGTTTTTCATCATCGGATTCGTAGCTCCAGAAAGCGTCTGAGCAAGCGGTGCAATTGCAGACGTCAAAACGGCAGTGCCCATTTTCATCTATAAAAGGATAGATGATTTCTCCATTTTTGCCGAACTGACAAGGTTTGGGGATATCTTGTTTCTTTGCTGGGCCGTAGAAGTCTTGTTCGTCAACTTGGATTGCAAATTGAGTGAACAATTGTTTTCTGAAAGACGACGATCTTGGTTTTTCAAACTTGATCTCGGTCGTTCCATCTTTGCGTGAATGAAAGCTGACTTCTGAGGATTGAACGGGCGACTGAGTGGCTTGATGAAGCTTTTCATAGCTTGTGACCCAAGATTCTGGTAGACGGCGTATTAGTTCTTCACGTGATATCTGGCGAGGAATTTGTATTGAATTTGGTGTATGTGATGCTGACGTGACTTCGAGGTACAAGGCTTCATCAGATGAGGGTAGAACCAGATCGAGAGCGTGATCTTAGATTCGGTAGATGATCTGATGATGTAAGGTGGCTGCGACACTTTTTTCTTGCATGGGTGCTCCGATTAATTGCAGCTGGACCTTGAGCGTCTTCAGAAGATTCGGGTCTTGTAACGAAACATTAAAATTTGGAAACAGTGTTATGAATATTTTTCCTGCATTTAATGTTGTCTGGACTGTTCCGATGAATGCCTGTTGGTATGACTTTAACCGAGAGTCGATTAAAGCTATTCGAGCTATGACTGGTAGACCTTTTCTGGCGTGTAAGGTCAGACCAATTCTTACTACGCCAAAGTGAAGATGAGTGTAGCCTTGCTGCTGCCATAATCTTGGTAGGTGCTCCGGAATGTTTAAGGATATAAATTGTTCTTCTTCAGTGGCTGAGACTTGGCAAGATGAGAACTTGCTGGATTGGACATATTCCATAACTCTCCGGTTTGAAGATGGCTTTATGAGTTCACGAACGCCTTTAACAGAGAAGGCGCTAGGATTTTTTGCAAAATATTCATATGGATTTACCAAAGGAAGGGTAGTTTCGGGTAACTGATCGCCCGGAACATACTCTATTTCATAAAGGGAATTTATAGTGGAAGAGGAAGAGGAAGAGCGGCTTTTGCTTTTTGGAAGGGTGGAGATTGCAAATTGGGAATCTATGGATGAGATTTGAGAGCTAGACATTTGAGAGAATTATTTTCCAGAATTCTTAAATCAATCAATTATAAACAACGATTCTATCAGCCATGAAACAAGATGAAGGCTCTGATACCAGATAAGCTGTCCTTGAATCGATTTAGTCGTGTTGACAAAGTCGTGTTGACAGACGAGATCGGAGATTTCCAGGTAAAGGGAGCGATATAGGCACCACTACGGCCTTTGGATAAGCTCAACCACTGTTAGGAAACCACACCACCCGAAGGTCGTATTGACAGAGTCGTATTGAAACTCTATTTCCTCCACCACCTCCTTTTCCTTTGTCTTCGCTATTTTCTTGTAGTAGCAAACAAACATGACTAATTATATTGCTCCTGATAATGCTCAAATATATTTGCAGTATGTTACATAAAGGGTTAAATAAGAAATTTCAAAAAATAATATAATTTTTTCTTTATCAAAAACAATATATAAATATTACAAAACAAATGATATCCCATGCTAAATATGTCTAGTCCCAAAAGGCATGTGTGAACCAATATATATCGATAAGAAATATCACTAATGAGATCAATAGCGGCATGTTTTCATGCTTTTGGTCTTAGCATAACCTGAATCTTTTTTAATCATAACAAAATCAAAGTACGTCAAAATACTAAAAATATAAATAAAGATACAAAATCAAGAAATATTAGTAAAGGAAAATAAAATAAAATGTTTACCATGATATTAATATATGATCTCGGGTGAGGTATGTCTAGTAAAAGAAGTCTACGTCTGCTAATACTACCACATAAACAACCCCACCCAGCAAAATCCTAACTATCACATGCATCAATTTATCAATTCAAGATAATCAGTTTTAATCACATCTGACATGCTTGTGACCATCTGACACCCTTGTGGGATCACATTTTAAATCATTCATCACACTATCTAGTCATATTGTATGTCTAGTCATATTGTCGAAAAAACATTGCGCTAATTTTGGTATTAAAAGTATTTTGCTTATATTTAACTTAGATATTGCGATTGTTCTAACCGATTTGCGATTGTTCGGTGAACGATCTCTTGATCTCTTGCTTTGTCTACGAGGGTTACGACAATCCCTCGGAGCTCGGTTACTTCTTCCCTAGTTTGAGCTAGGGGTGTAGGTGATATCGGCCTTGTTGATTGGATCCGATTTGACGGATTATCGACAGGCGGTCTTTCTCCGGAACGAGTCCAAATCTGTGATCCAGTTCGATCGGGATTCAAAGCTCCTGTTAACGGAGTGTGATGTGTTTGGGTCTGATCTTCAGTTCCACCGGTGTCGGTGCTTCCGGTGAGTGTATCTTTTCTCTGTTCGGTTCCGATGGGATCGACATCGATCGATCTCTGTTGAGGTTCACCTTTGAAAAAATGATAATTTAAATTAAAATCTAATATTTTGTTTTGTGCTATTATATTTGAGAACAATATATTATTATAAAAGAGAGTTTGCTCTCTCCTTAGAGAGCCACCTAGGATGCCACATCATAAATTCGACGTACCGTATGCTGACACGTGTCAGGGATGACTTAAACTAATCGTTTTATTTATTCCCAAACGTGATGGGCTTTGGTCCTTTGACGTGTGTTTGGACTGTAAATTTAAATTGTGGATCCGGCCCAATGAAATAGAGTTCGCCGCTAACCCTAATACGGCATAATCGAAGAAACAAACTTCGTCTCTCCTCTCCGTGCGACGGTCACTTGGTGACGTTTGCTACGCGACTAGGTGTGTTGATTGAAGAGATAGCTGATGAAAACACTGATACTTCTGGAGAAAGTAAAAACCGATTAAAGAGATTAATGAGACACAACGAGAAATGAACGGGGGTGGTCTAAAGACTGATCTTGATGGATTGCAAGCTCTCAGAGACGACCCCGAAGCAATCAGGTTCAACACCGTTCCAAACTACTGTATAAGATATGCATTGTTCATCTGTTTGTCTTCTAATCATTCACTCCTTTGCCCTGCAGAATGTTCAGGAACTTCATATCAAAAACTGACCCCGACACACTTGCTGCTTTGAACGGAGGCAAAGCTGGAGGAGACATGTCACCAGACATGTTCAAAACAGCCTCTAGCATGATCGGCAAAATGTCATCCGAAGAGATTCAGAAAATGGTCCAAACAGCCTCATCGTTCAAAGGAGACAACCCTGGATAAAACGGGTTTGCATCAACACCAGACATGCTTAAACTCGCGTCTGATATGATGAGTAAGATGTCACCAGAAGAGCGTGAGAGGATGTTTAGCAGCGTCATCTATGAAAGCAAACGCTCCAGCTTTTCAACATCATACATCGATGCGCAATTTTTCTGAACCACCACGAGGAATTTTAGGAGCGAGTGGGGGTTAGTAGATCCTTCGTGGCTCCGAGAAGCGGTTTAGAACCAAGTGTTGCTTCTGCTCCGCCTGCTGACTTGCAGGAACAGATGAGAAACCAAATGAAAGATCTAGCTATGCGACAGGTTTATATTATATATTTTACATGTTTAGGTAACATAAATGTGATTGTAATGTATTTTGTGGTAGATGTTCACGTCTATTGGGAACAATTTGGAATGAAGCTTTCTCAAGAAGTTGCAGCAAAAGCCCAGGAAGCCATGTCTTCTCTTTCTCCTGAAGCTTTGGAGAAAATGGTAAAGGAAACTAAACAAATGATGTGAAAGTAGAACATTGTTTAGCAAATAGAAACACAATCTTTCGTATAAAATCATATGTCACATTCATATTGTTGTTTGTGCAGATGAGATGGGCGGATAGGGCACAAACGAGATGGAGAAAGCAAAGAAGGTAAAGAAGTGGTGCTAGGGAAAGGAGGGTTGATCTTTGCTATATGCATGCTCATTTTTAGCAGATGATCCTTCATCGTCTCGGCTATATTGGAAGGTAAAAGAAAACACAAAGGTCTCTTCTAAGTCTTCAACCCGTACGCTAAGACCAGTCTTTGGTTTAGGTTAGTAGTTTGTAAAATTGTAACATCTGACTTACCAACGTTTTTGTTTCTCTTCTCTTTTAAATTTGTAACCCACCTTTTGTCTAGCTTTCTTTCCATTATCTATTTTAGTGTTTTTTTAACTTTATAATGTTAAAAAAAAGAGTTATATTCTATGTACAGCACTGATTCAAGTTCTTCTCAAATCAATATATTCACATTAAAAACAAGTCCAATGTAAATAGTGACCACTATCTGGAGTAGAGATTCATACACATTGATCTTAATTGATTGAGATTCAGTTCAGCGCATTTATCTCTTTTTGAACTTGACCATTGCAGCTCTTTGCAACGAAACCACGGCTTGAACCCCTCTAACCATCTACTGTTCTATTTTTTTTTTGACTAATCGACTGTTCTATAATGAACGCTGACATTAACATTTTAACAATTATGTCTCTTGTGGGATCACCGGGACAATATTCAATGCCTCACTCCACCAGAAATCTAATATTCCTCCAATCAGTGAAACAAAACAACCCATCCTTCCTTCGTAAGTACTCCTCTTGAGCAGCATGCATCATGAACTAGGAAAATGTTTTTTTCTGCAACATTAATTATCTACTTAATTAACTTCATTTGGTAACTAAATGTATTTTTTAAAAAAAAATCTCTCACAATTTACCATGTAAATACTATATGTTTTGAACCACGTGTTGTCCAGGGTTGAGACCATAAGAGAAGAAAAACTAATACCACACTAAGCAACAAAATGCCAACAAACGTATCTCATTTATTTTCACAAAAATTAAATAAAGTTAGAAAAAATCAAAACAATTTATGAAGTTTAACAAAACCAATAAAAATGAAAGTTAACTAGAAGTAAGAAAAAAAACTAATCCTCCAAAAGACCGAAATTTAACGGAAATAAAAATCAATGAAGCTATATCAAATTAGAATGTGATATTAATTCAAAACAGTAAATATTTTTACTAACAATGAAAAATATGAAAATAACGGTTTTGGATCATAATTTTGGACCGAAAATATTTTCTACATTCCCCAAAACCATTAAACAGATGCATCATCCTTAATATTGTAAACAAGAATATAAGAAAAAACATTAAGTTAGAATGTATATAACCCTTACAAAAGATAGTAATTGTAAAATCACTACAACAAATATTGACTATAACTACTGCATATATCGTGGTTAAATCGTAGTTAAACCACTATTACGACGAGTTAACTACGAATTACGAATCGTAGTTACTAGCTCGTCGTAATGGAAAAATCGACGTAAAATCAAAGAAAAAGTACAACGAATGACAATCGAGGTAAAATCGACGTAAATACAAAATCGTCGTAACGTGGAAGTAATAGACAAATCGTCGTAACGTGGACGTAATAGACAAATTGTCGTAACGTGGAAGTAATAGACAAATCGAAGTAAAATAGAAGTAAAATGTGTCGAAGTAATGCAGACGTAAAGTAGTCGTTAAAATCGAGGTAAGATAGAAGCTATATTTACAACGAATTACCCTCGAATGTCGAAATACTTTGGTAGTAAATTATACGACTGCATTACATCTATTTTTTACTACGAATTTACATTGATTTCTTTCGAACATTTTACTACGAGTTAACCTCGATTTCTTTTAGAATTAACCTCGATTTGTAAAAAGTTTTATATTTAAAATTGTTTTTTTGTTCAATAATAAAAAATGAAATATATAATTATTTTAAAATAATTTAATAACCAGAAATATAAACAAAATAATATTAATATATTAAAATATTTTAAAATTCAAAATAAAAATTACAAAAAAAAACCTAAAGATTAAGGTCTTCCCGAAGCTCGGCACTATGGTTCTCGGTCCGTCGCTCTAGATCCGCCTGCTCCTCCGCGGTGCGTTGTGTGACTATGGTAGGACGGACTTGACTCCACATCTGCCCATACCTCGGGTCTGACTCCGCCATCAAATCGAACATTGACGCCATGCCCATCATCGAAGTCCGGTGCTCTGCTAAGGCGGCATTAGAAGCTGCCAAAGCTGCCCGGAGCTGAGCATTCTCTTCGTCTCTTCCCGAAACATAACTTGCTCTCGCCCTCGGAACATCGTTAACCGAGCCAATTCCGACGACTCGTCCCCTTTTCTTTGGGGCAACCTGTAATAAAGTAATTAATTTTATTAGTAAAAATATATTTTAAAAAAATTATTTAATTAAATTATACTATATATATATTTAAAAAAATATATTACCTGTTCAAATATTTTGTCCTGTTCTACCGTTGACAACTGAACAGGTGGCAAATCCGGATTTTCTTGGGACAGCTGAGTCTCGACCTCTTGGATTCGAGACTGAACGTCGTTGTGGATCTTTTCAGCCCGAGCATCCACAAACGTCCCATCTTTATGGGTGTGAGTTTTTTTGTACAGCTTGGACAAAGATGGAGGTTCTCCATCTTCAGCAGCCTGTAGAAAAAATTTAGAAATTTAATATAATTAATTTTATTAAAAAAATTATTAAGAATTAAAAAAAAATTACCATCTGTAAGGCAACTCCGGCGTGTGGAATCTGCTCGGAAGTATGAGGCAACGGTAAATTGCCTTCTGCATCTGGTGTATGTCGGGCTGCCGAGCAGTTGTTGGCCGTCATAATGCTCTGAGGCAACATCCAATAGGCCTTAAGGCCTGTCCATACCGTCTCGGCGATGAATATGGGTTTCGCAGCATCACCCTTAACCCTCCACTTATCCTTCCAGTCGCCAACGGTGTTTTTAAGGCGATCCATCGCCTTCTCGGTGAACGACTTCTTCACTATCTCGTTGACGGCAATAGACCAATTCCATTTTTGCTGGAAAAATATTAATTAATAAATATAATAAATAATTATTATAGAATATAAAATATAAATTATAAATTAAAATATGAAAACTAACCGCAAAACACTTGAACCAAGTTCTCCGAATGTGATCTGCCGTAAGACTCCAGTTCGGATGCGGTTCAGTGAAATATGACTTGATGGTATCTGAAACGGACCGTCCAAGACGGTTGTCCGTACCAAACCTGCAAAAGAAAAATAATGTAATTAGATATATATATATACATATATAATTTATAACTTATGGAAATAATAATATATTAAACTTAATTACCAGTATGTGTTTGGTGAACGATCGGGATCGATGACGGGTAAACCTTCGCGGCCCGGCATCTGAAGCAAATCCTCAACGGTAAATCTAGCGTACGGTGCATCCGGGGGCACCATCAAATCAGGATGGACATATCCCGGAGCACCCTGAGGCGGTGGAGCAGCATCCTGAGGCGGTGGAGTAGCAGCCTGAGGCGGTGGAGCAGCAGCCGGAGGAGGTGGAGCAGGAGCCGGAGGAGGTGGAGCAGCAGCCGGAGGTGGCTGACCATGCGGTGGAGGGACATACGGTGCAAGAGGCACCCATGGTGGAAGAGGAGCAGACGCAGCTGGTGACGTTCCTGAGATTGGCTCTCAGGAACTGTTTCCGACTGGGTTGCAGTACCAGAGGTAGAAGCAAACTGATCAGTCTGTCCACTGAGAAATGTACTCTGATAGGTGGGTCCCCTAAGTCGTTTTCTACCGCGAGGAGTAGACATGTGTACTCAATCAACCTGTTAAAAAAAATCAATTATTAAAAGAAACAAAAAATATATATAAAAAATGTGCATCTAAAATAAATATAATTTTATCTATTCCTAAACTAACCACCTAATATAATTCCATCCCTAAGCTAAACCACCTAAACTAAAAAAAAAAAAATCGTACCTATAGAGAAGGCAGAGAGAAGGCAGAGAGAGGTTAGAGAGAAGGCAACGCGTGAGGTCGATTGTGGTTTCTATATATAGGGATTTTGTGATCGTCGTAATGTAGAAGGGACATTACGACGATTTTGACTCGACCCGCATTTTGGATCGTCCTAATTTAGTAGGCCCATTACAACTCGGTTGACTCGACCCGCGTTTTGGATCGTCGTAAGTTAGTAGGCCTATTACGACGATTTTGACTCGACCCGCGTTTTCGATCGTCGTAATTGAGTAGGTAAATTACGTCTATTTTGACTCGAACCTTGTTTTGATCGTAGTAACTTAGAAGTAAATGTTATTTTTGAAAAAAAAATTAAAAGGAGTACACACTGTAACCAGAACAATTGTTATCGACCCGACATAAAATTTTCTCGTTTCATGAACTGAGGAAAAGCTATGTAGGGTTGATAAGAACTGTTCTAGTAACCGTGCACTCCCGTATAGTTTTTTTGAAAGCAATGTTTTTGTAGGTTATGAATGTATACGGTCACAAGAACAATCCTTATCAACCCGTATAGCCTTTGCTTGGCTCCTCAAACCAAATAAAGCTATGCGGAGTTGATAAGAACGGTTTTGATGACCGATTTGTAATCTTTATTTATCTTAAGAGATTAAGAGATTTGTTTTTGGTGTGAGATTATGGTGGGGATTTGGTGTGTATATATATATGTAGATCGTCGTAAAGTAGAAGTAAAATAACTACTATACAGGATCGACCCTTGTTTTTGTGAATCGTAGTAATGTGGTTGTTAAATTACCACGACACAGGGTCGAATGGCCATTACAACGAAGTTGTCTCGACCCGCGTTTTAGGTATTACGATGATTTAGGATCGAATGACCTTTACAACGAAGTTGACTCGACCCGCGTTTTAGGTATTACGACGATTTAGGATCGAATGGCCTTTACAACGAAGTTGACTCGACCCGCGTTTTAGGTATTACGACGATTTAGGATCGAATGGTCTTTACAACGAAGTTGACTCGACCCGCGTTTGTTAATTACGACGATTTAGGGTCGACCCTTGTTTGTTACCCTAAACCCCAAACCCCAAACCCTAAACCCCAATAGTCTAAACCCCAAAACTTCTAAACTTATGTATCACACTTACACTTATAAACAACATCATCAAACGATATTTTTTATTAAATCAAAAGTCTAACTAGTACATGATTAAAACCATATATATGGCATAATGAAAGGCATAATGAAAGGCATAATGAGATTCACTCATCGTCTAAAGAACCATCATTTGATTCAATAGCACTAGTATCATCGTCTTCTTGAAATTCATCTTCATTGCCTTCGTCCATTATATCTTTTGAAGGATCTTCGTAAATCAAGTTTTGCGGATCAACTAGTAAGATTTCATCAACGGGTTGCTTAGGTACTTCAACAACATTAACAGCTTCTTCTTGCAAAGGCGGTTGATCATCACCGATTACGCGACCTCGAGGTGTAACTTTTATAGCTGTTAACCAAGAAGTTCCAGATTGTCTGATCCTTGGATATGGAATAAAACAGACTTGCTCTGCTTGAGATGCCAATATGTAGGGTTCAAATTTGTTGTATCTCCGTGCTGCATTAATATCTACAACTCCAAACTTGTTATACCGAACACCTCTATTGATAGTAGGGTCGAACCAGTCACATTTGAAGAGGACGCATTTCATCTTCACTAAACCGGGGAATTCCACTTCGATGATCTCTTTTAAGATCCCATAGAAATCTGTTTCACATTTTACATATATTCCATAGTTCATCGTTGCTCGTTGACTTCCATATTCGTAAGTGTGAAATGTGTAGCCTCGTGTAAAATACATAGGGGCTGTGGTGACCTTAGAGACCGGACCTTGTATCAGTTCGTGAAACCACGTTGGATAGAATGGATCATCGTAATCAACCTGCATATATATAATTGAATTCATTAATATTTAAGTTATATTAATCATGATTTATACCTGTGTTTTTAACCACTGGACAAAGTGTTGATCTTTCCTTTTGTTCAGATCATTTGGCGATATTCCTGGTAAAGCTTCTTCAACCTGTTCAACAAACTCACTGATTTCCAAAAGATTATATTAAGTTAGTATCAAAACAAATAAAATAAAAAGTAAATAACTTATTTATTTACCTTTCAAATGATTGCATCTCCTCGCAATTAAAGAGTATATATGTATGGGCACTATGAGCGTCTTATGTACTCGACCACCAAACTTCTTTGAGTTTTCCAGCAAGACGTCCAATATGACAGAATACGTCAGGAACACCTGGTAAAACATATGTCGGCATAACACCTCCATCATCATATCTGCTTGAAGCCCTTTTCCGTGTACGGACTTGTGATCCAAAATAGTATGACGTGAAGTGGGAAGTTTCCTCAGACAAACTCCCCGCCACTATTGAACCTTCCACCCTTGCAAGATTTTTTGCTTTTCCTTTCAAATGTTTCATGGATCGCTCATAAGGATACATCCATCCGTTATGAACTGGTCCACGAAGCAATGCCTCATACGGGAGGTGGATAAGTAAATATTCCATGACGTCAAAAAATGACGGAGGAAATATTTTCTCCATATTGCACATTAAGATTGGGATATTCTCATCAAGTTGTCTGATGACATCTTCTGTTAAGGTACGTGTGCTAAGATCCCGAAAAAAAGCTCCAATCCCTGAAAATATAATTATATTCCACAAATTATATAATTTGTAGGATTATTTAATATAACAATAAATTAAAAAATTTAGTAATTTATGTTACCTGCAAGTGTTTCATGAACATTCTTTGGAAGCAACTCCGCAAATGCAAATGGTAGTAGTCGTTGCATAAAAACATGACAGTCATGACTTTTCATTCCTGAAAATTTTTGCCCTTTCTCAACACATCTTGATAGATTTGACACATACCCATCAGAGAACTTGACATCTGATGCCACCCACTTGAACAACGCTGCCTTTGCTTCTGCTGACAATCTGAAAATGGGAACCGGCATTTGCCCATTGCTTTTAATATGCAGTTCTTTCCTAGAACATAATGCAGGGACGTTCAATAATGTATTGATGATGTTGTCGAAGAAGTTTTTCTCAATATGCATCACATCAAGATTGTGTCGCAAAAGTAGATCTTTCCACTATGGGAGTTCCCAAAATATACTCTTTTTGTGTCAATTATGCTGTGTCCCATAACCATCAGCCATATTTGCAGGAATATACCAATTACCCCCTCTCTTAACTGTTTCTTGTGGACCATAATAATCAATATCTTTCTCGATATCTTCTCCAGATAAATATGGTGGATTGGTGTCTCGTACAACCCTTTTTGACCGAAACAATGTCTTGTTCCTTCGGTACGGACGGATAATGGGAAGAAATCTCCGATGAAAATCAAACCATGACGTCTTCCTACCATTCTTAAGCTGAAATACGTCTGTGCTTCCCATACAATAAGGACAAGCTAGCCTCCCATGCGTTGTCCAACCTGATAACATCCCGTATGCAGGAAAGTCACTGATGGTCCACAAAAGAACTTCTCGCTTAGTAAAATTTGTTCTCGTTGAACAATCATACGTCTGCACCCCTGTTGACCACAACTCCTTCAATTCTTCTATCAAAGGCTGTAAGAAAATATCGAGGGATCGCTTCGGATGCTTGGGCCCAGGTATCAATATACTCATGAAAAGAAATTCTCTTTCCATACACATCTCTGGTGGAAGGTTGTATGGTGTTAGGATGACTGGCCAAAGTGAGTACTGTCTTCCGGACATTCCAAACGGACTAAATCCATCTGTGCATAGTCCAAGATAAACATTGCGAGTGTTACTTGCAAAATCTTTGTGAACCGAATTCAAGTGTTTCCACGCTTTTGCATCTGACGGATGATTGATTTCGCCTTCCTTCTGAGTATGTTCGGCATGCCATCTTATTGCTGCTGCAGTCTTTTCAGATTGATATAATCTCTTCAGCCTATCTGTAATAGGTAAGTACCACATCCGCTGATACGGTACCCTTTTTCGTCCACGCCCTTGCGGTTATATCGTGGCTTCTTGCAGAACTTACACTCCAACAACTCCGCATCTTTCCTCCAGTAGATCATACAGTTGTCTATACAAACATCAATCTGCTCTGAAGGTAAGCCAAGACTGCTAACCAATTTCTGAATCTCATAATAAGATTCAGCGGACAAATTATCTTCAGGCAAATACTCTTTAAACAACTCAGCCCATGCATCCATACAAACTTGAGGCAAGTTATGATCAGTTTTGATATTCATCATCCTAGCTGCCAATGACAATTTAGAAAGACCTTCTCTACAACCTTCATAAATTGGTTGATTAGCTGCCTCTAACATTTGATAGAACCTTTTTGCGTCCAAGTTTGGTTCCTCTACCTCTACATTGTCTACTTCTACAGCAATTGTTGTTGTTTCACGAAATGCATCGGTAATCATATCATACATCTTATCATGATCTACGACATGATCTTCAAGGTAACTACTTTCAGGATGCAAATGACTCGGTTCTTCCCTATTACCACCAACTTCAAAGTGAGTACTACTACTAGCTTCATTCCTACTATCACCTTCTCCATGATGAAACCATATGTAGTAATGCGGGGTAAATCCTCTATTTACTATATGTTTCCAAACTGTTTCACTACGAACAAATTTGGTGTTTTTTCATTTACGACAAGGACAAAACATTTTACCAGTTTCCTGCGTGAAAGGTGTGTTTCCAGCTTGGTACATGAATATCTCCGCCCCAATGAGAAATTCATCTGTCACAACTCCTGCAGAGTTTTTATGTGCGTACATCCAACTCCGAACTTCATAGATATTGCCGTTATGAGACATTTTTTGGAATCTATTTTTTCTGTTTTTTTTTTTGCATCTTTAGAAAGAAGGAGAAGAGAGCATATTTATAGGAAATTTTCAGATTTGGTAGGTGGAGATTTTGCTACGAATATACTACATATGAAAAATTTACTACTATTTAACTATCTTTATTCACCAACCACACACAAAAACAATTAACACGTTGTCAACCACTTTCTTGTGGATAGCCGTAACCTAGTCCCTAAATAGATGTGAAATTGTGGATGTTAGATAGTTGTAATATAACTTCTGTTTTACTACGACCCGTAGTAAGCGTTGTATAATCGACGTAATAGGCCCCCCTTGTTACGTCGATTTTAGTTCGACGTAACGTTACTTCGCCATTACGACGATTTTTGAAATAAAAGTACAATCGAAGTAACATAGTCGTAACATTACGACGACAGTTTGGTAGTAGTAAATCTTAGTAGTTAACTCTATGTTTTGTTGTAGTGAATTAAATAGTATTTAATGGTAAAAGTTAAATAAATTGAGAATATCTAGATTATCTTTTTACACTGAGTTTTAAACTAGAATAATATTTTAACTATATTTAGATTGTCAGATATTGCTCTGTTTTATAACAAAAAATAATATACTAAAATGATAATTTTCGTACAAGTTTTAATGTATTTAACTCATACAACATTTTTTACAAAAATTGTTTTAATTATTTGTATGATAATTGTTTTTTAAATAAAAGATGCCATTTAATTTTACTTAAAACAATGAATATATAACTATAAATAAACTATACTTTTATGATTATAAAAATATAATAAGCACAATAAATTATATTATAACAAAACTAAATAACATATATATAAAATTAAAAACAAAAACATAAAATAAATAATTAAAATAATCAAATGAAATGTACAATCCGCGCGTAGCGCGGACCGACCCTAGTAGAACATAAATGAATCTTTAGAACATTGTATTTAACAAATAGTACTAGATTCTGACCCATCCTTTCAAAGGGCGGGTATATTTTCTGTTTTAATTTTTTTGAGAAATTCAATTTTTATATTTGTTTTTGTAATTATATTTGTAAGTAATAGTAATTTAATTTAATATAATTTTTGTTAATTTTATTAAATGTATCAAGTTGTATACCTATACACTTGTGCTATTTGCCACAATGCTCACTTCAAATTCTAAAGACAAGGAAAGATCCCTCTTCTTTCTAAAATTAATTAGACACAACATATATCAATTGGTCATATTCCTAATTTAATAGTATTAAAAGGGCGGGTATATTTTTTTATATATTTTTTTTAGAAATTTAATTTCATATTTTTGTTTTTTGTAATCATATTTATATTTTTCTTTGTAAATTTGTGTATAATATTTTTTTAAATTATAAGTAAAGATTTTGATAATTGTATCAAATTTATGATGTTGCATAACTATACACTTGTGTCATAGCTATTTCACACATTAATTTTGAACTATATTCCTAAACAGTTATTATTTTTTTAAAAGAAAATAACAGAATATAATTACAATTTTGTTTAATAATCAAACAGTCGTTAAATAGATATAATTATATGTTTTTAAATTTCATGATTTGATGTCATATATAATGATTTATAAAACGTAATTTTACACATAATTATTTTTATGAAATTAAAAATGGTTTATAAGTTTTGACCCAGTGTAAATAGGTTCACTTTAATTTTTAAAAACCAATTCTATTAATTTTAAAATTGGTGACCTATTAATAAATTATTACTTTTGATTATTAAATATATAAAATATATTTAAATTCTTAAGTTGTTGTCATATACTATTCGATGTTTTTGTATTGTCAAAAGTTAACAATGTTATTTTTTTAATAGTATTATTAAATATGTATAGGCTTAGGACCGTTGGTTAATGGACAGTCTTTAGGCTTTGTGCAACCCAAGTTCGAATCCAAATTCTCCATTTATTTATTTTGTTAGCATTTGATAAAAGGATTTTTTCTTTTTTTTTTCAGAAACACTTAGAAGGATAAAATTGTAATTTACTAATCATCTTCTTCCTTCCTGCAGTTTGACCGTTCCACTAAAATGTCGCCTCCATTTTTTTAGGTGATGATTGTTTGGATAATTTTTAGATTTTGGTTTCTGGTTTCTGGCTTTTGGTTTTTAGTTTTTAGATTTTGGTTTTTAGTTTTTGGCTTTTGGTTTTTGTTTTTAGCTTTTGGTTTTTGTTTTAAAAATTATTAAAATATTTGTTTTTGATTTTTAATTTTGTTGTAGTTTTAGTTTCTAAAAAGCTACAAATGATGATTTTTTTAGTTTTTAATTTTCCTATAATTTTTAAGTTGAAATAAAAATTAATAATAAAATGTATTTTTATTAATACTAAAATATTACCTCCTGTGAAAACAACAAATAACAGAAAATATTACCATTTAAGATTTCACTTTATTTATTTAATAAATTATTTTAAAAGAAAATAATGCAATTTAAAATAGAAAATAATGCAAACTAAATAGATTAACCACAATTCACATATATATATATATATATATATATATATATCAAAATACATACAACACATTATTAAAATTTAAACAAAATTAAAATTGTTATTTTTTAAATCTTTTATAATTCAAATATTATAAAAATGTCAATAGTTAGATTTTCAATTTACTATATAATTTCACACATATTGAACAGTATACAATTGACAGTTAGTTTATTATTCAAACATACTAAATAAAATTTAAATATATTTTAGAATTTAGGGAAACTGAATAAAACTATAAATATATTTTGAGTTCTGAATTTCAGATTTATGATCTTTTTGGTTTTTCAAAAATTTTATTAATGATTTTTGGTCTGTTATATTTTTTAAAAAACATTAAACTTATAAGTTAATTTCTTGTTTTTAAAACAAAATAAAAAATTACTAAAAAATTATGCCACGAATTGTAGTAGAAAGTACCAATAAGCAAATGATTCTTACTAAACCTTATTTGTGTATAGTAATTATCTTCTTTATTTTTTTCTTATATAAAAGCAAAAATATAGTTATTTTTTTAAAAAAATTGAAAAACCAACGTGAGTTTAGAAAAAAACCATGAAAAATTGGTTTTTGATTTTTATGTTAAGAAATCAGTTATTTCCAAAAACTAGTTTCCCTATATTTTAGGGAATCTATTTTTTCAAAATCTTGATCGGATGCAAAATGGTTTTTGGAAAAACAAAAACCAAAAACTAATCTAAAAACTCAAAACAATCAATCTTTTTCTATCATTTTTCGTGTTCTGTTTATATACAATCTTTATAAATCTAAGTTTAAAGCATACGTACCATGTTGAGTCAAAATAATGAAACACAACTTTTAAAAAAATCAGATTGAGCATCCTCGATTTTCAGTTTTACTCGCCGAGTTTTTCAACTTTGCGATCAACACGGACCGAAATTGGACCACCGCATAATCCCACCGATAACGATCTATTCGCCAGGGTGAACCTCCCACCACCAAATTTTCGAACACAGATTTTACAAATAAAAACAGAGGATACTGAGACTTACATAATAGCTATCATGATATTTGAAACTATTCTTCACGTCCCTTGAATTGCTAGAAAAGAGACAACTTTTAAGTTAGAAAAGAGACTAAGTGTTCCTGAGCATTTTGAAATTAAATGAGAGGTTACAAACTATTTATATTAATAATTAATTATGAAAAGTAGGTTCAGTGGCAGAAAAAGTAATATGCCAAGTAGTTGTAGTGGTAAAAGATAAGAGTGATTCTAAATTAATAATATTGATACTACCGAACATTGTGTCGAGAAACTGTCATAAGCATAGAAGAAGACAGTCATCCTTAACTTTGGTACCAAATTGTCACACTCACACACATGAACGCATAGCTATATTCTTAGTTTTTTTTTTTTTTGCATTTCACAAAATCACCATCTATTTGGGATAATTTGTAAATTACTCCAATAACAGTTTGATTTTTGATAATTGCATTTTCTATTTTGCTTTTTGAAAAATACACTTCCTTAATTGTGAATTGAATTTTTTACCAAAATTATATATTTCAATAATTAATATATAAATTCGAAATTAATAAAATAATATCATTAAAATTAGTTATTTATGTTTAAGATAAATATGTGTGTTGAGATAAACATGTTATTTTAACATTTAAATTCTACAATAACAAAGATAAATATGTGAATTATGATTTCTTTGGACGACTATATCATGAAATTTATACATATTTTCCTTTATTTTATTTTCTTCAACTTATATAAATAATAAACAAGTCACGTACGTTGTTAAAGAAAAACAAGTCACGTTTGTCATTTTGTCTCTACAAAATTTTCATCTTCGTTGAAATCGTTCTATCTAAACCAAGTAAGTTCTAATATTATGTGTTCACATATGTGTATATTTTGTTTGACTTTGAATATGAAAAAAATTACAATGATTATTATTCATCGATTTGTTCTTCTTTTTTTTATGTGTCATGAAAATCCTATAAATTTGTTTAATTAAGCCAATGATTTGATTCATATATCTTACAACTTTTTTATTTATGCTGTTTACATAGAGATGGAGTACAAGATTCAAAAAAGAAGTAACGGAAAAAGAAAGGCAGGGGAAGAACAAACACATACACATTCCAAAGTACTTTGTGTTAAAAGAAAAAAAAACATAAATAAAAACAAATGCAACATAATTTTCCTAAAAGAAAAAAAAAACAGAACTATTGTCAGAATAAAATAGAATCAGAATTAGAAACTAGTATTTGATTCATGAATCAATAAACTTCTTTTAATGAAATGAGAGGAAGAATCCGTGAAAGGAGAAAAAAATTTCAGAAATTGAGTATAGAGAGCATGGGCTCATAACTGGTCAAGCCCACCGAGAAGAGAACTCCCGCGAAGCCCATCCCCAGCTCATCTGCAACAGCTTTCAACGTTCACCGTTCATGTAAAGGGAATGCTCAGCGTACGACATATCCAGCTCACACCTCCGCAACGATCAACAGATTCAATTGTCTTATTCAGTCTCCAATTATGTGCTGACACAATGATACTAGGTTTAGCACATGCTCGAGTATATAAAGAGAGTGACGTTGTTAACTATCCTTAAGCTGAATAAAACCAAACTTTACATCTTTGCATAAGGTTTTCTCCCTAGGTTTCACATTGAGAAATACCAGAAGGAAGGAGACGAGAAGACGACGAGGGTTGGATTCTTTATTTTTTCAAAATAATAAAATAATTTAAGATTTTTTTTTGTCGAAAAATAATTTAAGATATTATCTCTATAATATTATTTGAGAAGTCAGTTTCCTACGTGTCGCGCTCACGTTAACTCTCACGATGGTTGTTTACATTGATACCCTTAATGAATTAAAATTATTATATTTAAATACTATTATTGAATTTTTATTTAGTTTCATTTATAAAATTTAACATATATAATAAAAAATAAAAAGTTTATAAAGTTAAAAACGAAATTATATGTATAAATAATAAGATTTCAATAAAAAAGAAAGTTCAAAAATAGTAATATTCCATTCTAAAAAAAATTGATAACGTTAAATATACTAATAAAATATTTTCTTTATAATTATATTTTCACAGATAATCTTGATATTATAAAAAGAAATAATTTTTCTTATAAAACACAATTTTAAACAGTACAACAATATATTTTCAAAGTAATAGAAATATTTTTTTATATCGTTCTATTGTTTTAGATGATTAAATAAAATAATTAAGTTACATAAACTGATATATGTTTAGTTGACTAAAAATAGTTTATAATTAGTATTATTGAAATGTTATTTTTTTCTTATATTTAGTTTATTGTAGTATCTTTCATTTACAGCAAAAAAATAATTTAATAAATATTCATAAAATTATTTAGAAATTATAAAAATATTTTAATTATTGTAAATTTTGATATGTCTTCATGAGCTTCCAAAAAAATATCAGTTACTTATGTACGTAACTTCCTATAGATCATCGCTTTATTTTCTAATATCTTTTAAAAATAACATTTAATTTGATATATATTATGAAAATACATGCGCATTTAATGATAAATAAAATTAATTTGACTTGGCTTAATTATAATAAAAATAGTTATACTTCCATTTGAATTTAAAAGAATATATGTAACTCAATATACTCATAATATGAGTGACTCGACTAATCCAACTTAGATCTAAAATCATAGATTTAACTACAATAATTAAATATAATTTTATAATAATTTATTTTATAAATATAAATTATAGGAAGACTCAAAACACATTAACAAATGAAAATAAAATATTAACAAACTGTTACAATTTAGTTCTTTTGTATTAATTTATATATATGCATGAGACTTCAGAATAATATCATGATACTAATTTACGTAATTTGAAATCAAACATTTTAGTTTTTTATTTATTTCATTCTAAGCCCAATATATCTTAAGTTATACATAATATTCCTAATATATATTCACATATCTAAGAAAACAACCAACCTAAATGCAAATAAAAAAATAATCAAATTTTTAATAGATTTAGAATAAAAAATATTATAGTTGAATTGGAGAAATAGATGCAATCCAATATACCCAAATGATAGTTAAATCGACTAGATCTAATCTAACGTATCTTAAATCATATATCTAATTAAATCATATATCTAATTGACGTAGTATAATATTATTAATATATATTATGCATAAAAGTTATAAATTAATTTAAAATCAAAATTAAATAGCAATAAATTATTATAATATATATTTACTTTATAAATATTTATATTTGTGCATGAGCACGGAAAAATCACCTAGTTAAAAAGATATGGGAAGGATATTGTGTAGATTAAAAGAGATAACTGGTAGATTCACTAACGATATCATTTTTCTAAAAATCAATTTGTAAACAATATGTTTCTAACGATATATTTTTTTAAATCAATTTTTAAAGAATATATTAGAAATAGAGAAATATTCAGAACGGGCAATTAGGTAAATTTACGTGTAAATAAGTGTATTTTTCCTAAAATTTAAATAAGGGTATATTTCTCCAAATTCTTACTTGAGTATATTTCTCCAAATTTTTCCTATTATTTATGTATTGTCAACTACAAATTATATTTACTTAAAGACAAATAGTGTTCAAAAAAAAAACTTAAAGACAGATAATTATATTATGAAGAACATATTTATACGTAAAAATGTTTTTCTTGTATCCCTCAAACAGAAATACACTGAATCCTTGACACATCCAAATACACACACTGAATGTTTTGTGCAGATCGAAGAGATTGCATTGATTTTGTAAAATCTAGAGACGAATCTGTGAGTTCCATTAGCAATTCATCTAAAAGGTAATCTCTTGAACTTTTGATTGAATCGAGATGTGATTTAAAGTTCGTTCCTTTTTTTTTGCAAAATGCAGGTCTTCTTATTCGAATAAAAAAAATCGATTCTTTGCTGGTAAATCACAAAGCTTTCTCTGTTTTTCTTAATGGGTTACCTTCTTCTTCTGCAATGTATATTTTGTCTTATGTTTCAGTTTGTGAGAGATCTGGATCTAAAGGGTTTAAGAGATAATGGTTGGAATGTGATGGATCATTCAAGCCTTGAGCTTTTGAGTCTCTGTCTTCTTCTGCCACAATGCTCACTTCAAATTCTAAAGACAAGGAAAGATCCCTCTCCTTCTTATGTTGCTGGTACTTAGGTCGAAGACGTGTAGCAATGCTGCTCCTTCTCAGCCTTGCTTTCGTTGTCTTTGTCTTGGGTTCTTACACTATCAACAAAGGTAAGTAAGTGTACATGTCTTTTTTTATTCTTCAGTGGGTTGTGTGATTAGATAAGTGACTTATGTCTGCATTGTGTTACACAACAGAGAGTAGTAATAGTCCAAACATTCATCAGAGTATTGAGACGATTGAATTTGGAAGCAACCAAACACCATTAAGTAGAGAATTGAGTTCTGCTTTCTATGCTGGAGACTCTAATAATAATGATCACACTAGAGGAAGTGATGTAGACATCACTCATCCTCCTCCATCACTCCCTTCTCACCATCCATGTGACAGTTTTTCGTTTCCTCCTCCTCCTCCACCTGGACTTAGAAGGCCTGGACCGCGCCGTAAGCTCTCTCTCTTTCTCTGGTTTTAGTTTCTGCTTTGCTCCTACACAGGACCGGATCGAGACCCTCAATAATTTTGGTGGCTAAGGCCAATGTTTCATTAGTCTGTGCCCAGATCCAGTCCTGTTCTTACATGAATTCAGCATTAACCCTTTTCCGCTTGTAATTTTGTTCAGCCTGTCCGGTATGCTATCTATCTCCAGAGGAGGCCTTAGCTCATATGCCAAAGCTTCCATTTGAATCACCTGTGCTCAAGAATTTGACATATATCCATCAAGAGAGTCCTGTAAAACGTGAAGAAGGTCAAGGAGGCTCTGAGTTTGGAGGTTATCCTTCTCTTGAAGATAGGACTAACTCCTTTGACATAAAAGAGTCCATGACAGTGCATTGCGGGTAAGCTTCTTCTCTCAGCTTAACTTAACTCTGTGGTTTCTTAATTTGTGATTCTTGTTTCTTGTTTGTGCAGATTTGTCAAAGGAACAAAACCGGGCCATCGAACCGGTTTCGACATTGATGAGGATATCCTTCCTGAGCTGGACCAGTTCCATGAAGTGATTGTTGCTTCAGCGATATTTGGTAAAAGATAGTGAGACATATACATTGTTTAGCAAGTCAAGAACAAATCTTCAATCCTTTTGTTTTTTCTCCAGGAAAGTATGATCTAATTCAAGAACCGGTGAACATTAGTGAAATGGCTAGGAAGAACATCCCTTTCTACATGTTTGTTGATGAAGAAACGCATTCATATCTTAAGAACACTTCAAGTTACACAGAGGATAACAAGAGAGTGGGGTTGTGGAGGATCATTGTTGTCCACAATGTCCCTTACACTGATGCAAGGCGTAATGGAAAGGTCAGAAACAGTGTTCTAAAAATCTGTCTAATCTTCAAAAAATCGGTTTATGTGCCCACCTAGTCAGTATAGCATCTAACTACCGCCTAACTGTTTCTTGAACATTAGCTAGAGAAAAGTTGAGAATAGATTAGCCAAGACTTGAATGTTTCCTTATTAGCATTTTTTTATTTTACAGATTCCAAAGCTTCTGTTGCATAGATTGTTTCCAAACGTCAAGTATTCTATATGGGTTGATGCAAAGCTGCAGCTTATTATAGATCCATACCAAATACTTGAACGGTAATTAGTCTCTCTCTCTTTTGAAAAGTGTTTTGTTCAAGTCCAAAACAGCTATAGCTTCATCTCTCTTCTCAAATGTTCAGGTTCTTGTGGAGAACGAACTCTAGTTTGGCAATGTCAAGACATTACAGACGTTTTGATGTGTTTGTGGAGGCTGAGGCCAATAAAGCCGCAAGAAAATACGACAATGCATCAATTGATTACCAAGTAGAGTTCTACAAGAAAGAAGGGTTAACACCTTACACTGATGCTAAGCTTCCAATAACAAGTGGTAATGGTTTTTAAGCACAAGAAGATGATTCTGGTGTGTCTGTTGTGTTCAGTTGAGTGTTCTTTTTGTAGATGTTCCTGAAGGTTGTACAATCATAAGAGAACACATACCGATCACAAACCTCTTCACGTGTGTTTGGTTCAACGAAGTGGATCGGTTTACTTCAAGAGATCAACTAAGCTTTGCAGTTGCAAGAGACAAGATAAGGGAGAAAGTTGATTGGAACATCAATATGTTTTTGGACTGTGAAAGACGCAACTTTGTAAAACAGGTAAAAGCAGAGGAGAGAGTGTTGGTTTGTTTTGTCTGACAAAAGTGTGAAACTTAATGTTCTTGATGATGACAGGTTTATCATAGAGACGTTTTGATGAACATGAAACCTCCTCGAGCTTCTTCTTCTAAGGTTCGTCCCGAGCCACTGCCATTGCCACGTGGGAAATCAGTAGGTGGTAGAGCCACCACGGGGAAGAAGAGTCCGGGACAACGTGGAAAAAGGCGTCACCGGAAAGTTTCAGCCGGTGGCAAAAACATGAGATAACAGAGATTTTTCCACTTTTCTTATAATTTTTTTTTTAAAAAGACATTTTTTTCTTTTGGTCAAGATTTTAAAAAAAAAAAAACATTAATATTGTTTCTGTGTTAGTATTTGAAGCAATTTTGTTCCCCCTTTGGTTTAGTGAAATCAATTCAATTTCATTTCGGTTATTGGTATAGTAAGCAGACCGGTTGAACCGAAATTAAAACGGTATACGTATACTATTCTCTCTGTTTTTAAATAAGTGTCATTTTGATATTTTACATACAGATTAATAAAACGACTGAAATATATGTAAATTGTTATTAATTACACCTCTTTGACCAATAATATTTCAGATAAATAAAATTATTTATAGAAATCAATGTAATTTGTAATTAATTTTCAGATGAAAGAAAATATAATTTGCATTGGAATTATAAAGTGATATTTTTGTGTAACAAAAAAAAAAAAAGTGTTTGAATGACATTTATTTAGAAACCAAAAGAGTATATACGAACATTGGAAACGGTGGATACATGTTCTGTCTGCCACTGATATTAACTCACAAGTGGGGCCATTGTAGTACTGTAGTGCCCTTTCCACATGGCGTTAAATCAGCATTAGTTCGGTAAAAGATCATCCGACTTTTTAACAATTATTATAAAGTTTTACGATTAGAAACACATGTTGTTGAGAAAAAAAAAAACACATGTTAAAAATATTTTTATATGTCTTATAAAAAATTATTAAGTATTCATCTAACTAGAATTCAATAATAGAATAAACTGTAGAATATAAAGGTTTATATGACATAAATATTTAATAATTTTATATTAAAAATTTGAAATATGATCTAGTTTGAAATAAAAATTATCTCTAAAACATCAAGAATTAAAAAAGGTTGAGATTTGAGAATATGTTGTATGAGGGGTGAAACAAATCGGATATCCGGAGTATTTCGAGATATCTGGATCTGGATCTTTATCTGATGGATCCATGATTTTACTGTCTTTATTCGGATTTGGGATTCTCGGATATCTGGATATCGGATATCCTTCTAAAAATTGTAATATCCGGCCGATATCCGGATCCGGATTTGGAACCCTAAAATAAATAAAAAATAATATTAAATTATATAAAATATTAACAATAATTTTAAATAAAAATATATATAATATTTTTAATTATTTTTATGTATGATATTACTCAATAAAATTTATATATAATATTATAAAAATGAAAATATAATAAATAAAATTAGTTTTTATATATAGATATTATTATTTTAAAAATAATTATTAATAAAAATTACAGATCCATATATCCGAACTAAAAAATTTATCCGGATGCGGTTTTGACGGATCCAACATTTTATTATCCAGATCCGAATCGGCCCCTCCGGATATCCGGATTTTCAGAGCAGATCCAAATCGGATCTCGGATTGAATCCGGATCTCGGATTGAATCCGGATGTCGGATTGAATCCGGATCTTGGATAATAAGTTCCAGACTTATATTGTATGTTAAAAACATTTGTTAGGCGAGTTTCACGAGGCACATGGAATATATAACTAATATTTTTCTTGTATTCAATTAAATGATCTATTAATAATAAAGCCAATCCATAGCTTTCTCCTCCCCTGGTGATAAGGGTACTCTGAATCAAATGGCGAAGAAGGTGTTGATGACATCCAACGGCGACGAGGTTTCCCGGAACATCGCTATCCAACTAGCCAAACATGGTTGTCGGTGAGTTTCTATTACCCTTCCTCCTCCTCCTCCTAGTTTAGTTACGAGCTTAGTTAACCAAAGAGATATCAGGTTGGTTATGATGGGAGACGAGGCTTCTCTAAGGAGCACTATAGACCACATACGAGTCTCTGTTGATGGAGCCTTCCCGGTGGAGCTCATTGGAGTCGACATGGAAGCTGATAGCGAGGAAGCTTTCCGTGTCGCTGTCCACAAGGCATGGACTCGTCTGGGATCTTTGGATGCTTTTATCAACTGCTGTACCTACCAAGGGAAGATGCAGGACATTCTCCAAGTGTCGGAAGATGAGTTCAAGAAAATCACAAAGATCAATCTCACGGCTCCATGGTTTATATCGAAGGCTGTGGCGAGTATGATGAAGGAGCATGGAACAGGAGGTTCCATTGTCTTTATGGCCACCATCGCTAGTGGGGAGAGAGGGCTTTACCCTGGAGCTGATGCATATGCTACAGCCGCTGCTGGAATTCATCAGCTGGTTCGGGTATACATCTTTTAATTTGCAAGGCCGGTCAGAGATTTTAGAGTCAATAGACAATTTAGTAACAATTTTGATAAATTGTTTTTGCAAATTTAGGAATTTAAATGTATATATATATATATTTTTTTTTTTGTGACAGAGAAATTTATATTTATGTAAATTATTTTACATGTTTTTATTTAATTTGTGGGGTTTCAGGCATCAGCCATGAGTCTAGGGAAGCACAAGATAAGGGTCAACATGATCTCTAGAGGACTGCATATTGGAGATGAATATCCAGTTTCAGTGGGGATAGATAGAGCGGAGAAGCTGGTGAAGGACGCTGCTCCGCTCGGACAGTGGTTGAACCCTGAGAAAGATCTCTACTCGACTGTGATTTACTTGATCAGCGATGGCTCATGCTTCATGACAGGTACCACTGTGATGGTGGATGGAGCGCAGTCTCTTATGAGACCCCGTCTCAAATCCTACATGTGATTTGGTTTTTTTTTATAAAACTGCTTATAACTGTATTATTACTTTTATGGAAATTGAATGTATCAGGCTTGAATAAGTCTCCTAGATGGAGGATGAGAATGGATTTAATTCCATGCTAAGCAATGATTATATGCTTTTGACTAATGTGGAACAAGCTAGGAAAGTCAACGATCTCATCATCATTTGAAAGAATACTTGTTAAATTGAATCAGCTTCAGTAGGTACACGTGATAGTTATCATTTTCTTACTATATAATATAAATTGAAGATCTTGGTTATGAATGGCTTATACAAGCACTTGGAGAGACAACTATGATTGATTTATTGATCATGTTTTTGATGTTTGGTCTAACTTGTGTGCTAAGTAAAAAGATTTCATCTTCAGATTTAGTGAAGAGGAAACTGAAGTAACCTATCACAACTCAGATCAGATCAAACAATATGTAGTTTGGATTCATATATTCAGACGATCAAGGATTAAAAAAGACTGCTTTTTTTTATGTCTTGTTGTTTAATTTTTGCTATGTAGAGCCTCGATATTTGGTGAAAACTCAGATATTCTTATTTTTGGTTAATTAGTTGTGAAAACTGAAAGTTACGCAGGTGTTATGTTTGTGGTTAAAGTTAATAGAGTCATGTTGATAACACTTTGTTCATGTTGTGTTGGCATTATGCTTGTAATACATGTTTGGTCATCATAAATACACCAAACAAAACTCATAGATACAGTACATAATAAAAATGCTTTATAGCAAAGCCAAACTGTTCTTATTGATAAGCTCTCACTAAAGCACAAACCCCACAAGGCCTAAACTTAACACTTCAAGAATAAATGCCTGCCTGAAAGCACATTCTCTCATGAATAACTCTAAACATAAGCAAAGGTTTAAGAGAAGAAAAGTAGCAAATATAAATAAACAGACTCTCGACAACATCATTACACGTATTTCTCCACTAGTCTTCTTAGATCCCCAGTATGATATTGCTGCACCACATCCACCGCGTCTCCGTCTTTGAAGACAATATAATAGTCGGGGAAGTGCGTACGTGGTAGCGTGATGCGATGTCTGTCTCTTCCGCCGTGTCGAGTGTGTAGAACTTGAACCGACCCGTGTATTCCGTGTCGAATTTGTCCAATACAGGGCTCAAGGTCTCACATAAGGGGCACCAATATTGTGTGAACATAACCATCACCGGGACTTCGGACTTGATCACAAGTGAATCCCATTCCGTTCCAGAGATCTTGTTTACTATGTACATTAGAAAGTTGAAGGACTATAAATCAATGCAAGATATAACTAAAGAGCAAAATAAGAACGATTTTTGTGTGTGTAGATAAGTTACCCTTAAGCTTGGAGGAATAGACCAAGTCATCGTTAGATGGTAGTGATGATGATACGTAACTCTTGATCAAGATGTCATCTGACTCTGAACATATCCCAACATTAAACCCGACACAAAAGACGTTATCGTTGTTAACAAACGGTACAAACTCCTAATTTGCTCCATATCGTTCCTATCTCTTTGCTCGTTTCAAGTGTTAAGAACAATGCATTCTTTACACTTTAGATATATATAAGTGTCCATCATTTACATTAATTAATCATGCACCCACGTTTTCTTCAAGATATTCACTTCTACGAAGCTTCCTGCGAGTCAAATTCACACTTAAAGTACATTCACATTCTTATGACTATTAATTAATAGGCTAGATGAGAGGAGATGAGGACAAAGTACATCTTTAGGATTTCTTTGCACTAAAATAAAATTTTATGATTTTTTTTTGTTTTGGTAATCGGATAAATCTGATCTAACTAACATGTTCGAGATGATAAAACAGCTAAGAATGATAAGGAGTATCAGTGAAAACGTGGTGATTTCTATTTGATATTATATAAAGTGGTTGACTATAAGGAACCTTCGAAGAAGTAATGTTGTGGATAAACGTGTAATGTGTGAGAGTTTTACGTCCACTTATAAACCAAAGCTTTAAGTATAACAATAGGGAAACCACAAAAGATTTGAGCATTAAAAATGAGAAGTTTCTATCTTTTTTGGAAAGGTGAGCAATCGATCACCTTTTGTGGAGCAGTGGAGGTCGATAATCTTGTATATAGATCGACCACCATTACCTTTTGTTTTGGTCGATCAGGTGGTCGATCAGACTCCTATAACGCTTTTTCTATGAAATTCTGGTGACCAAGGAATAAAAGAGAATAGAGCATTCTTTACTATTCCTTATTTATTTTACCATTTATAAGAAATAATATTTCCTTTCTATTCCCTTCCATTCCTTTTATTTTATAGGAATATTGAACAAATTTATTCCTTTCTAAAATTGATAAGGAATAATTTTTCTTTTCATTCCCATAAATTCATCCTCTGCAATTTTTCTCTAATCATTCTTCTTGTTTCTATGATAGTTACCAGTTAAACCCAGTATATTTTTTTTTATGAAAGTGCCATCGACTCAGAATATAAATAATATGAAACAGAAAGAGTATATTTTTTAAAATAGTGTTTATTAAAGAAGTTTTAGACCAACAATAAGTTAACTAAAAGAGATAAGCAGCAGCTCGATAACATGGATCGATGATTTAACAGAAGAAAGTAGCAAATATTATAAATAAACAGACTCTTGACAACATCCTAACACGTCTCACACGTATTGCTCCACTAGTCTTTCAAATTCATAAAGATGGAGTGCATATACTCTAGCCATCTCGTCTCCGCCTTTGAAGACAATAGTAGTCGGGACATTGAGTATGTCGTAGCTTATTGCGATGCCTGTCTCTTCATGATACGTTGAGTGTGTAGAATTTGAACCGACCTGTGTATTTCGAGTCAAGTTTGTCCATTACATACCTCACGTATTGACATGGGCGGCACCCATCTTGTGTGAACATAACCATCATCAGGGAGTTGGTCACAGGTGAATCCCATTCCAATGTAGAGATCTTGTTTATATTAGTGATATCTAGTTAGGAGTGAACTCAATCACCCCTTTGATACCTTAGAACACAAGTTTGTTTTGATGCCAGTTAAGACCCCTCCTTAAAGTTAAGAGAGTGTGTGAAAGAACAAACTAAATAGAACAAAACAAGTTACCCCAATTTTCTCTTCATATTCATTCTCTTTCCAACTCATGCTTAAATACAAAACTAGAAACAAACTAACTACTACGTGAACATGGACAACTAACACATCCACTATACCCTTCCACTAAACAAAACATTAAATAAAGATAAATGTTTTGAAATCATTATTTTGATCTAAGGCCACATCATCTTCTTCTCCACATTGTAAGGATGATTGCCATGCCGTTTATACGGACGTTACAGAGTCTTTGCTAAAGGTCAACGTCCATCATAACATTTTTCACTATCTCTCACACGTGTGGCAAAAAGGCATAACTGCTATTTACCTTCATGCGTTGTCACGCTACATAATGAAGAGTTTGACAGCCAAATTATTTACAAAAATCTATAAAAATAAAATCTTTTTCAAATTTTGTATTTTTTGTTTCAGTCACCACAACAAATAAGATAATATATTTTGAGTATTCTCATAGTTTTAGTTTTAAATTAAATATTTGAAAATTAAACTATCAAACATTAAAAGATTTTGTTAACAAAACCCTATATTTTTAGCAAAAAGAACCAAAAAAACAAAATCCTACATTTTAAACCTATAAAGAAATCAATTAAATTAAACACCTTTTCAAAGTTTGTAATTTTCTATGTTTATCTGTTTTTTGACGTTTGTATTCTTTTTACAAAATATGATTATTTCTTTTTTATGTGTTTGAATTAATTTTTTTTTCAAAAAAAAAAAGAATTAATCTTTTTAAAGTAACGGAGAATAATATTATTATAATTTTATGTCACTCGTTTAAAATTTTATCTAAATTTGATAAATATTAAATATTTTATTTTAATAAAATTGAAAAATACATTTTATTTTAATAAAATAACAAATACATTTTATTTTAATAAAATAGAAATACATTTTATTTTAATAAAATAAAAAATACATTTATTTTAATAAAATAACAAATACGTTTTATTTTAATAAAATAACAAATACATTTTATTTCAATAAAATTAAAAAGTACATATTATTTCACAGTTTATATGTTCACAGCTTACAGCTCACGTTCATAGCTCACAGCTCACGTTCATAGCTCACAGCTCCCCACTCCTGCTTCAACTGCTTTCAGCTGCTCCTCCCTTCTCCACTTTGCCAATCACGCACATATATCTCATCAATACTCCCCCATTCAATATGAACCTTGTCCTCAAGGTTCTTAAGGAAGATTGCTTATCTTTCCATGTTGCTTCAGTTGGTGAAACTCCTTGCCAATGCATCCATTGCAAACACTTGATTTGTACAGAACCGTCTTAAAAAATTTACTACCCTTAGGCTAAATAATGAATATAGGCCATTTTATAAACATTTTCTTAGATATTTTTTCACAGCATTTTTAAGTTGAACAAAAGAATTTTCATTTTATCTTGAAAATTAAAAAATGATAACACATACAATTTTTTTGGCTTTTATTTTGTTATATGTGAATTAGTTTTAGTTAAATATAAACATTTTATTACACTAAAATTTTATGGACCTTTAACAAATTAAAATATACCTTTATATTCAATTAAATAACACTTAAAAAAATTTTGGACCCATGGATCCAAGACCACCGCCCCTATGGCCATGGTCAAGAGTCGGGGCTGGATTTGTAGACTCAATTTCTTGTTGTTGCTTCCTCCTCTTTGTTTGCATTGTGTTCTTCCTTTTCTTTGTCGGTGAGATCTTCTTTTTCTTCTTCTTCTGTCTGTGTCGTTTTTGCTCCAGAAAGTGTGATGTTGGAGAGTGATCGAGTTGATCGAGCTCGTCGGCGTTTTGGTGGTCATGTCTTTGATTGATTAATTGATAGAATCGTGTTAGATGAACCGGCTTGTGTCGGACGATATGAAGTACCACTTCCATCAACAATCTTTTTGGCACCAACTCTGATGTTCCTCGTGATCTCCAAGTTCATGCAGTGGTGGATAGGAGGGTGCAGTTGTACCCACAAAATTTTTAATAGTTAATATCTATTCTATTAAAACAGCAACATGATCAGTTAATAAACGTTCAGTCTAATATTTTTTTCTCTAGATTATATACAATATTTTTTCTAACCATAAGCGGTTATGTTTTGACTGTTACGTGCATCAAGGATCAGTTACGGCCGCAAAAAAAAAAGGATCAGTTACGTTTTATGTATTGTTTACTTATTTATTTATTTGATTTTTTTGTCAACGATTTAGTTCTCATTTATGTGCATCATTATATTTACATGTAATCTCTATGATTTTGAATTTCTAATACACAGTAAAATATATTTTAAATAATTACAAATAATGCTCTTATACATTGTTTCACTGTTTATAATATTTTATCCTTTGTTTCATAATTTTTTTCATTCTCTTATATATTATAGATTAAAAAAATACATCATGGTTTTTAATATACTTCACACAACATTTAACATTTTCATTATAAATAAAGTTGATTTGAAATATTTAAGTTAAATTTAATATTATTATAAAATAAAATTTTAAATTTTAAATCTAAAACAATAAAATATAAATTTATATAAATTATTAATATTAAAATAATGATATTTTCATATCAATTAATTTTAGTTTCCCCTATTACCATTTTCTTCTTATGACATATTAATAGTAATCAGACTGTAGAGAATTACAATTCAAAATAGTTTATTCAATTTTATGTACTATTAAGAAGCATGTGAGAAATTTAACGGCTTTTTTTTATTATAAATATTATCAGATTTTTTTGGGTTTTCACCGGATCGGCTGATATCATGTCACAGATTAATGGCATATTTTTAAGTTTTATCAGATTTTCAGTTAATGGATTTTTCATTAAATCTAGTCTGAATTATATATGGGTCACCGAGTTTATGGATTCGACCGTGGGTCTGGATTAAATATGAAAACACTGCATATATCTTAATTCGTCTATAAACCACATATGTATCCCATTGAAAAGAGCTAAATAATTTGTACAAAATATATTATTATTTTTTAAAAGAGCTAAATAATTTGTAAAAATATTATTATTTTCAAAAATAATTTCAAATATATTCCTTGTAAGTTGATATTATTATGGAAGTATTATTTATTAAAATATATTCTATGCGTTTTAGTTAACGGGTTTCAAATAGGTTATTCGATTAAAAACTATTTATTAAATATGATTTTATTTAAGGTTAGTGAAGATCATATTAACCCATTTACATATATATATATATATTTTACAGAATATATTAAAAATTAGTTTTTCAAACATTTTTCAAAAATAATTGTTTGGTTTTCGGTGCGGATTGGATTTGATATTAGTTTTCGGATATAACACTCTAAGAACCGTTTGAATATATATATATATAGGTCAAAATAATATTTTAATAGAAATAGATTAAATATAAATATGATTACAAAAAGACACAAATATAAAAATTAAACTTCTAAAAAAAACTAAAATAAAAAATATACCCGCCTTCTAAAAGGGCGGGTCAGAATCTAGTAATTTTGTTAAAGATCAATTTCTTGCACCCACATTAGAACAAATTATTGCACCCATTGTTTTTTTGTTCTTCCTAATCTTGAAGTTTATTTTATAATGGATAATTTATTAAATAAACTCCCTTGATTTTTCTTTTCTTTTGACATCAAACTTCCTTGATTATAAGAAGAATTTTCGTTAAGTCCTTATGTATTAATGTCACGCATATATATAGTATACATTTGGGTTTTTTAAATAAATTTCTTGCAAGTCAAATATTAGTTAATGTGTTGATTTAGAAATAGAGAAAGAAAATAATATTTGATCAAAAACTAAGTTCTTAGTTAGATATATAAATATATATATCCTGGTTATTAAAGTTTTAACTGTATTTTGGTTTAAAATTTATATAATCTTATTTGATGTAAATGAAAATATTTTTTGTTTTTAAATATTTAATTTAATTTTTAATATTTTGCAATCGATGAAAAACAAATTGCAGGATATAATACTTTGGTATCAATTGTTAGGAGTGAACTCAATCACCTTAGGAGTGAACTCAATCACCCTTTGATACGTTAGAACACAAGTTTGCTTTGATTCCAATTAAGACTCCTCCTCAAAACTAAGAGAGTTTGTGAAAAAAATAAACTGAATAGAACAAAACAGGTTATCACAATTTTCTCTTCTAATTCATTCTTTTGCTAACTCATGCTTAAATCCAAAATAGAAACAAACTAACTACTACGTGAACATGGACAACTAACACATCCACTATACCCTTCCCCTAAACAAAACATTAAATAAAGATAAATGTTTGAAGGAGAGAGTTACACATAAAGACACATTCTGTCTTTTGTTTACCTACAAAGTCACATTTCAAAATTGACATACTTTTTGTGTACGGACGTCACTGTTGTGGACGTTAATAACCTTGTTTTGGCAGAGAAACAAGCATGGGTGAGTATTTGGTTAAGAATTACTTATTTATTTGAGAAAGTAGGTTTATCGATTAATGGGTCTATTTTAAGCCTTTAGATGAAATGCTAATAAATAATATCCAATGGCTGAGAAAATGACAGTGCAAAACTTCAATTGTTTGATAGTGACTCATCAAATTTTGGGTTCTTAAGAGATAAATAATCGCTTTCTTTTCTTCTTTTTCAACGGAGTTAAAACTATTTACGAGTGTGTGTGGACAAGAGAGACGTGGACAATGACAAGGAAACAAACTGTCGTAGATTCAGCCACGAACTTAACAATAAAGGGAAATGGGAAAGTTGAATACTGGTCCTTAAAATAAGGAAGTACAGAATCCATTATTTGCAAAGAACACAACTAATTGAAATAAATTAAGAAAAGACTTATAGTCTATGAACTACTCCGTGGGTTCCTCAACGTTTATTGAACTCTTTTCATTGCCCACTTCCTTAAGTCCACCAAGAAGTCCATGTTGATTTTCTCCTTCACCACTTTGAAGCCCATCAATATTCCCGTCCTCTACCAGAACCTTGTCCTCAAGGTTTATGAAAAAATCTGGAAAATTGAGTTGAAGACGTGTTATTATTTTGTTGTGGCCTTCAGTTGGTAACATCTCCACGCCTTCACTTACGCTTGCAGATTGAATTGATGTGTTTCTTGTTCCCTGTAAAGTGCAACGCTTGCCTTCCCAGTTGAACTTCATGGTTTGAGCTTTCAAGTCACAAATTATGGGACCCAAACTCTGTAACCATTCTATCCCCAAAACGAGATCAAGACCCACTAACGGCAGTGCGTTCAGCGTCACAGAAACTGTAACCTCTCCCATCTTCACTTGAACATCTTTGTAGTGGCCGTGACATTGAAGCGGAGAGCCATTGGCAACTCTAACAGCAAAAGGTGGTGTTCGTATAATCTTCAGGTTAAGCTTCTTAGCTGCCTTTTCACTGATAAAATTATGTGTAGACCCGCTATCCACCATAGCTACCACATCTCGTTTGTTCACCGTCGCATATATCCGTAAAGTCCCTGGTGCGTTCCAACCAGTTAAATCATATAGTGAGATCATTGGTGTCTCTGCCTTTTGAAACGCCAATTGATTGTCATCAACCTCGTTTTCTCCTTCCAGTACAAGCAACTGAGACTCATCAAAGTTCTCATCAGCTTCTGTCGGACCAAAACGATCCCACATTTCCTCTTCGAACACAGTCCATGTCACCTCGATATGATCTTCACCAAGGGCTTTTGATGTTGCTTGCCACCATTCGTTTGCCTCATCCTCAAGATGGTATGATGCGTATTGCATCTGCTGCTCCATAGCCGTGTCCTGGTATGAGAAGTACTGCTTCACTTCGCTGATCCAAGACGTTGGATCGCCGCCGCGGAACCGAGGGAACTCCATCTTGACTGATCGTGCTTGATAGAAAGTGTTTGTATGGACATTATCAGCCCGATCCATTGTATCGTGTTGGTGGTTGCCTTCACTTCTTCTTACGGATCCTTGCGGGTTGTTAGTCACAAGCTCGAAGATGTTGTCTATAACAGAGAGCTCTGTTTCAGTTGTGTCTGAACCACAGAAAGCAGTCCAATCATTGACAATCATTCCCGCAGATATAACTTCACTACCACGGTTCACAGTTCCCGCAACGAGAGGGACTTGAAGTAGTGTCGAGAGCTCCTCCAAGTCTTCCACTGAGGTGTGAGGATGGACAATGCCACCTCTGTTGGACAAGGCGCAGTAACTGCCTACAAGAAAGTTGCCTGCAATTGTCTGACGGAAAACTTCAACACCAAGAACATCGGCTATTATTTCCTCAGTCTCCTTGTCAAGATCGATGTGAGCAAGAGCAACATGGTCGTTGCAGGCAATGCAATTTCCAAGAGCAGACAGACGCTCCTCGATTCTCTGGACCACAACTTGATCAGGTAGACTGTTCCTCAAGTGTCGAAGCTCTTGGTCGGTAGTTGTATGAGGGACAAGAAGCCCGTTCTTGTTTCCAGCGCATAGACGCCCAATAATCCGTGTTCCTCTGATAGAGGTCTTAACGATAGGGATAACATCAGCTAACTCTGACTCAAAAGCACTGTAAAAGTCCTCAGAGCCTCCAATATCAACTAAGCAATAGGCATTAGTGAGTTTTGAAAAGAGGCCAACTTCACAGTTGTTCTCAAATTGAAGACGGGTGGCCATGGAGTGGAGGAAGGTGGGAACTTTGCTGACCTAAACTTGGGAGAGGGATCTATCGAGAGAGAGAGAGAGAGAGAGCGGCCAACCCTTCTATTCTTATATGGTATGAGAGTCAACTTATATGTATATATTAGGGACCAAGATTATATAGCCTATGAAACCCATTAAGACGTTGAAAAATAAATGAAAACATTTAAAAAGCAACCCATATAGTTTTAGCATATCTATATTATTAAAATATAAGTCTTGATTTTTTTTTTCTTGAGTGATTTTTTTAATGTGTGTCATTTCTTAGGAGGTTTATCAAATTTTACATACATTAATTATAATATCTTTTAGTATCCTTATCTTTTTATTTGAAAATACACATATGTTTTTAAAGAAAACTCTAATAAAATATTTTAAAAATATTTTACGAGAATTTTTAAAATTATATTTTGATGAGTAAATTATGTTAATTAATTTTTTAAAAATTATATCAACTCGTATTATAAATAGTGTTTATAAAAGAAAGTTTAGACCAACAGTAAGTTAACTATATGGGTTGCTTTTAAAATGTTTTCATTTATTTTTCAACGTCGTAATGGGTTTCATTATATGAGAAAATTAATTAACGTAATTTACTCATCATAAATATAATTATAAATTAAAGCCTCGTTTATTTTTGATTTATCAACGAAGATTAAAAATTATATTAAGTATTTTAATTAAATTTTGATATAATAACAATTTAAGTTGATTAGTTTTCAAAAATACATTTCACAAAGATGTTAAAAGATTTTATTAGAAAGAAATAAACATTTCTATTTCTATTTCAAATTTTAAAATAAAAAATATCTTCTAATCTTTCAAAATAGAGTCCTATTTTTATATACTGTTGGAAATTATCATTTAAATTTTTTTGGACTATTTCATAAATGTCACAAGAATATATCACACTACTTTAAAAATGCAACCTACCTATTTAAACTAAACCAAAGTCGGTTAATAAAACTTAACCAGTGTCATATTAAAAATAGGTTTGGTTGTCTATTAGTAAATTAGATAATACAAAATTAAATCGGCTGCTTATTTGGTTCTTCATACAAAATTAAATGGAATTGTTGACAAGCTTAATCTGACATGGACATGTATTGTTAATTATTAAATTGAATGAAGAACGTTTGGTACCAGAAACTCATATGGTATAAACTCATCATTTAAGCCACACTACTAAATTTTCTGATAGATAGGAAAAAGGGAAAATTGTTTTTTTAGGCCAAAAAATGATAACTATGTCCCTTTAGACTAATCTATTTTTTGTTTCATTTTTTCCTCTAATACCCTTTAGTATTTCACAAAATAAATCAAATAAATAGTTATACAAACTAAAAAAAATTTAAAATAGTAACTAGCGATGAAATATCTATATCAATTTATTGGTATTTTTTTCAATTCAAAAAATATTTAAATCATAAATTCATATTTTGTTCTGCAAAATGTAGAATTGACATTCTACACAGTAGAAAATGTGATCCACTTTTTTCACTGAATCTACTATGTTTAGAATACGTGATCTACGTAAATAATAGTAATCTAAAAATATTTGGAAAACACATTCTGCGCTTAATATATCATTCTAAAATCTGTAGAAATAGGAATCTACACATTACTATAGATCTAAAACCTGTAGAAATCAGAATCTATAGAATACTATAAATCTAAAACTAGTAGAAATCAATTTCAAATATGTTAACTTTATTCTAAATATAGTAGAATATATATTTTACGGATAAGGATAATGATAATCAGTTCCAAAAATATGGGAAAAGAATATTTGGAAATATTCAGTTTTCTTATTTGTTAAATCGATTTAAAAAAACTCGAAAAAATCGTGATTTAATGGGAAGAAAATATTTGGTAATATTTTTTTCCATATATGAATAATATATTTTATTATAATATTAAATATATCTAAATACATTATATTAATTTATTAATTATAATAAAGAATTTCAATTATAACAATATATTTTATAAGATATTTAAATATATCTAAATACATTATAATGATTTTTCTTTTTATATTATTATTTATTATAATTATAAGAAATATTTTATTATAATATTAAATATACTTAAATACATTATAATGATTCATTAATTATAACTACGAATTTCAAATTAAATTTTGATTTATTAAAAAAACATATTTGGAAATATTTTTTTCCATATATGAATAATATATATTATCATGATATTAAATATATATAAATACATTATAATGATTTATTAATTATAATTATGAATTTCAGTTATAATAATATATTTTATAAAATATTTAAATATATCTAAATACATTATAATGATTTAGATATATTTAGGTTTTTTGGGATTTTCATATATTTTTAAATTATTTTAGTCAAAAGTTATATTTTAATAGTTAACAACTGTTTTAATAATTATAGTTTTGAATTTTTAATTGAAATTAAGGGTAATTTTGTCATTTTGAAAATATTTAGTCTAATAGGACATGAACCATATAAGATTAGTGTAATGGGACATAGTTATCATTTTTTGGCCTAAAAAAACAATTTTCCCTAGGAAAAATGAATTCCCCAATCCAAGTGAAGATTTAAATATCACAAATATGACAAATATGTACCTTACATGATTTTTTTAGTTTTACATTATGATTCGAATCAAACGATTATGATATATATTCCTCCCATAAACATATTAAAAATATCAATAATTAATTTCATAACCATCAATGTATAAAAAAATATCGGCATCGCCGGGGTCTACAGAATACTCGATTGGTTTCGGTTACCGGACATTGTGGTTCATTAAAAAAATGTATAAGCGACCTATTATCAAATATAAATATCTAATATCTATTTAAACTAAAAATATATACTATTTTAAAAATAATATTGTTATATTTTGATTTGTTATATAAACTTAAGATGTATGAATTTTCTAAACATATTTAAAATATACAAGACAATCAATAACAAAAAAACTAGAAAATGTAACAGGAAATATAGCTACCTAAATGAGAACTAAAATCAAAAATTCCCTATCCCTATCCATACTCATGTGATTGAATTGAATTCAATTTTTTATCGAGTTCTTAACATTGTTATTTGAACCAAACCAAAAAACAAAATAACTAAACCTAAACCAAACCTAAATTCATAAATAACCTAACAGCTCTTATATATTTTTAAACCGAAAACCAAAATATACATTCTGGAAGTAAAATGAAATTTAATAACAGCGCCCAAATATATATTAGTGAATAAACATACATGTTAATAAATTTGTCAACAAAAATAATTCTGTACTTTTAAGTGCGGGTTCTAACCTAGTATATATTAAAAACAGAAGTTGTGACTTATTTTATGTGTGATTTTTATTTTTAAAATTGATTGCTTATAGTCGTGGCTTAATGTGATTTTTAAAAATTCAGATTTTCTAAAATTCAGGTAGATTGGGAGTCTGCACATAAAAGTAAGCATAATTATTATAGTGTATAGTTTTCTTAAAATATATTTCATCTAGAAGTAAGTTAGGTCCAAAGTTGTGATTTTGTTTTAATAGTATAGATGAAAAGAGTTAGAGGACAAAATACGTCTTTCAATTTTTTTTTGTTTGTTTTGTTATCGGGATAAACCGGATCTAACTAACATGTTCGAGATCATAAAACATCTAAGAATGATAAGGAGTATCAGTGAAAACGTGGTGATTTCTATATTTTATTATATAAAGTATTAAGGAAACTTCGAAGAAGTAATGTCCTGGAGAACCACAAGATATGAGCAAAATCTGTTGAAAAATGAGAAGTTTCCATCTTTTCGGAAAGGTGAGCAATCGATCACCTTTTGTGGAGCAGTGGAGGTTGATAATCTTGTATATAGATCAACCAGATGGTGGATCTTATCCATCACCTTGTGTTTTGGTCAATCAGGTGGTTGATCAAACTCCTATAATTTGTTTTGAATAGTGATTCCCTCAATTAAAAGATTGGACTAAGAAAGTTTAATTAAGAAGAAAACATAATAAACGGGAAACAAAAGTCCAAACCAGCATAACCAGTTCCAAACCGAAGGATACAACAGAGGCTCAAATTGGATTTAATAAGAAGCCAAGAAGAAATCATACACTAACGGCCAAAAGGATAGACGGAAGATGATTAGTCCACCGCGAACCTTCGTTGTCGATCTACATGTATCTTTTATCGGTAGATTGTCTTGTTCAAATCGCCGAGGATCTAGGTTTAACCGACGTGCTCATCTTCGACGTCTACAGCCAGGTGTTGGGTTTGGTAGAGTTACCTAGATAGGACGTTCATATTTTGGTCATCATTCTTTATGAAAATGTCATTGATTCAAAATATAAGTAATATGAAAGAGAGGGAGTTTAATATTTTAAAACAGTGTTTATAAAAGAAAGTTTAGACCAACAGCAAGTTAACTGAAAGAGAAAAGCAACAGCTCAATAATATGGATCAAAGGTTTAAGTTTTACCAGAAGAAAAGTAGCAAATAGTATAAAATAAATGGACTCTAGACAACATCCTAACACGTCGTCTCACACGTATTGCTCCACTAGTCTTTCTAATTCATAAAGATGGATTTCATCTACTCTAGCCATCTCATCTCCGCCTTTGAAGACAATAGTAGTCGGGACAATGGGGACAATGAACATGTCGTAGGGTATTTTCTTTTTGAAAAAGATTCTTAATATGTCGTAGCGCATTGTGATTCCTGTCTCTTCATGAACATTGAGTGTGTAGAATTTGAACCGATCTGTGTATTTTGAGTAGAGTTCTTCCATTACATACCTCACGTATTGACATGGGGGGGGGGGGGGGCACTCATCTTCTGTGAACATAACCATGACCGGGACTTCGGACTTGATCACAAGTGAATCGCATTCCGATGCAGAGATCTTGTATTTATCACAATCTTCCCTTAGCTCAAAGATGCTGTCTATAACAGAGAGCTCTTTTGCAGTTGTGTCTGAACCACAGAAAGCAGTCCAATCATTGACGGTCATTCCCGCAGATATGACTTCACTACCACGGTTCACAGTTCCTGCAACGATTGGGACTTGAAGTAGTGTCGAGAGTTCGTCCAAGTCGTCAACTGAGGTGTCAGGATAGACAATGCCACCTCTGTTGGACAAGGCGCAGTAACTGCCTACAAGAATGTTGCCTGCAACACCAATAATGACATCTAACATATAAATTAGGGCAATTCTCTCAAATAGTCATTTTAAAGTTTTTGTCATAAAAATATCCCTCAAAAAATAAAATGATCAAAATAGCCCTTTTTATTTTGAAAATTTTAATTCTTTTTTTTTTTGAAATTTGAAACCTTATCTCCAGAACCACCCATTAACTCTAAACCCTAAGTCTATATTAGTTAACCCAAGGGATATAAATATATATTTTACTCATAAAAAAAAAACTTTTTGGTCATTTTCCTCTTTGAGGGTTATTTTTGTGAAAATAAACTAAAAAGAGTTATCTAAGAGAATTTCTCTATAAATTATCCGGATAAGTCATATACAGTGAAACTTCTATAAATTAATAATGTTGGACTACACTAAAACTAAAAATTTTATTAATTTATAGAGATTATTAATTTATCGAGATACTAATTGAACCAAAAACTCAATTTGGGACTATGAAATTATATTAATTTATAGATTATTAATTTAAAGGGGTTATACTGTATATTACAAAAATATTATTTTAAAAATAAATGATATAACATATGTGTGTTACAGTTTATCCTGTTCAAATATATATGTAATTCATACCAATTATCCGGTTATCTATTTATGTTTGTTAGTTATTTCAACTAGTGATCGGCTAACTTAAATAATTATCCATACATTATTATTGTTAGTTGCTTTCTTCGATCAATAGCCGGTTAGCTTTATAATACTCAAATCTTAAAACTGTTCTCACAACCAATAAATCTATCTATACTATTATTTATGAAGTGATTTAGCTTATGTGTCAGTTTTTCCATAATTTTAGGGTTTTTTGCTTATTTGTCATTGTTTATTGTTTATTTGTCATATTTTCCATAATTTTAGGTAATTTACATATTTGTTATATTTTAATAATTTTTTATTATTATTTTTCATATTTTCCATAATTTAGGTTAATACTTATTGTCATATTTTTAACAATTTTAATTCGTAATTTAACTTATTTATCATATTTTAAAATAATTTTAGGCAATAATTTTAGCTTTACTTATTTGTATGTTCTCCACGATTTTAGGTTATTTTGCGTATTTTTCACGTTCTATTATTTTCTGGGAGCTTATTTGTCATATTTCATTATTTAGGTTGAATCATTAGTTTAATAAATAACTTTTATAATTGTTAGTTTTTCAAAATTTTTAATGATTATTTAATAAATATTTTCATTACATTCAGGAATAATTATTATTAACGAGTGTTATCAAATTTTAGCAATAATTTTATAGTTTTGTTCATCTTATGTTTAGTTTAGTAATATTAAATCGTATATTTTTTATTTATTATTTTTGAAAGAAAACTTTTTTAATGCTACTGAATCATCTTATCAATCAAAAAATATAGTCCAAAAAATACGATCTCTTGCCCTTATAATTAAAATTCCGCTTTTACTAGACATATTAATGTATTACTTTTTTTGTAAAATGTTAGTTAAATAGAATTATGTATTTAATTATTGTAGATTTTGTTAATAGGTGTCACTATGAACTCTGATGAAGAAAAAAGTTCATATAAAATGTAATTAAGACTTTAATGAAGGGATTTGATTTTATATGTTTCACTGATAATTGGTAGTTATGGTTTAAGTTTTTAAATTTATATTTTATATTATTTTAATTTTACAATGTAAAATTTTAATTAAAATGTACTAAGATGCAATAACGGCTAGAATAAAAAAAAATTTCAAGTACCAAACTTATATGTATTGCGTTGTAATAAAAGGTAAATTATATCTTATAATTAATTTAATATTTGAAATTAATTTTATAATTTAGATTTAAATTAAAAAAAATTTACATTTGAATTAGTTATATATATATATTATTCCGCACAAGGTGCGGACCATTATCTAGTTAAATAATGTATACCAATTATCCAGATATTATTATTGTTAGCTCCAAAAGTCGGTAATCACTTCATCTTCCTTAAGAGCATGTTCAATGCTAAGAACCATTAAGGGTTCTTAGTTGATTTTGTGGTTTATTGAAAGAACCCCTAATGGTTTTTTTTTAAAAAAAAAATAAATAAATAAACAAAAAGCATTACCAAAAGGGTTTGAAAGCATTACCAAAAGCATTACTAAAACATCCAAAAGAGAGTTTGAAACCAAAGTCCAAATTACAAAAGTCCCAAGTTTTAAACACAAAAACAAAATACAAAGTTGTTTGCTTCCTTATGTCTCCTCTCTCAGCTTCTTCTCTTCCTCTTCTTACCATCACCAGTAGAGGATTGTCCATCTTCTAGTTTGATTCCAGACTTCAATACCTTGAACTTCTCCTCTCTCAGCTTCTTCTATTCCTCATGCATCCTTTTCAGCATCCTTCTGAAATCAAGTTCAATGTCATCTTCTGATTCCTCCACCCTAATCAAGTAGTCCATATTTCTCATGTATTCTTCTCTTGATAACTCCACCATATCTTCTTCTTCATCTGATATCTCCACCACTTCTACTTCAGTTGGTGTGATATCCTCAACATCATCATCTGTATCTTCTTGTGGGAGAGGTGGTCTGATTCTGCTTGCTGAGAGGCCACAAACAATCAGTTTTCTTGTTTCCATTTCTGTATGTGTGTGACTTGTTTCCCTGAAAAGCAAAAAAGAAAAACAGAAACGTATTAGACAAGAAAAAGACTAACAGATTTAAAAGAGTAGTGGATTTTAACTACTTATGTTACACATCAACTTATATTTCACAGCAACATTGATAACATTGATTACAAAGACTACTATCTTACAAACATTTCATAAAGTTTTTTGACAGTTTAAAAGATTACATTGATAACATTTTAGTAATGAGTTTGTTCTTAAGCGCCACTTCTAATTCAGTAAGTGGCTCTCTTTTTGCAAGCAATCTGTCAAGCAGTTTGGTCTTGCTAAGCTTATCCCTCAAAGCAAAGTCCTTCTGCTTTATCTCCCACATTTTCTGAAACGATTGTAGATTCTTCCCTTCTTCTCCCACTGACCTTTTGGCCTTGACCTTCGCTGCCTTAACACCAATAGGCCTAGCCATTGCTTCATCCTCTCCATTGACACTGGGCATAGATACTGATGACTGAAAAGATTGTTCTTCCCCCACCCTCTTTCTTTTTGAACCAGAGCTTTGTTGACAACTTCCATAAGTCCCACACCATTTCTGATCATTCCTAAGCTCCCGCCAGGTATGCTCCAATGAGAACTTAACATTGTAATCGTTAGAGAATATTTCATGTGCAGCCTTCAAAACATCATCTTCATTCTGGCCACTGGTCCTCTGTTTGGTTGCAGCATCATATGACCCCACAAACTTCCAGACACCTTCATTTATCTTCTCCCACCTTTAATTTGCTTACAGTGGCTTGGCTCTCTCTTAGCGAAACCAACCACCTTGGGACTTGCATTATAATAAGAGGCAATCCTCTTCCAAAAGGTTCCTAGCCTTTGCTCATTCCCAACTACTGGATCCTTGGAGGTGTTCAACTATGCACTGATGAGGACCAGGTTTTCAGCTGTTGACCACTTGTACCTTTGCTTACGGTCCTTACCACTTTGTGCACGTGAAGCAGATCCTCTAAGGTCTGGACTAGGTGAAAAACTCATAAACTGAGTTGGGTATTCATTGTTAGGTAGTTGACTGTTTAGTAAGTGTAAAAAAATAGAAGTCTGACTTTGATGAGAATCCATACAGAGAAGAAGTTGAGAAGAAAGATAAAGGAGATGATTAGAAAGAGAAGGAGGAATGTGTGTTTACAGATGGCAGAAAAGGAAATGAGGAAAGTGTGTTTATAGATGGCAGAGAAGGAAGAGAAGAAAGGAAGTTTAATTCAGATGCATTCATGACAACCAACAAACAAAAATGAGTTAACATTTATCTACGACATTCATCACAGTAAGTCTTAGTAATTCTAGCTAGCCATCACTTCTATTTATCACACAACCATATTCTAACTCTAACCAACACATTAATTACACTCTATTTAATTCAAACCACAACCCAAATCAATTTGTTTGCAGAACCAGGTCACAGAGTAACACTAACCTTATTTGTGCTTTGTACTCCTGTGCTCGATGAACCTTTGCTCGATGAACCTTGATCCTTCTATCTGACAACAGAAAGACAGAAACAAAAAATGATTCAGAAACCAGAAAGCAACACAACAAACAAATCAAGCATAATCAATTTATTACACTTCAACATCGCTTTCTATCTAAACATTACACCTATTTATTACTAACACAACCATAATCTACAACTAAACAAAACATTAACTACTACCTAACTCAACCATAAAGCTTTCAATCAATTCAAAGAAGAAGACTTTTACCTGTATTGCTCCACCAAATGTACTCCTCTGCTTTGAGGTTTCTTCGTCTTCTACCACAAACACACTGGCACATATCACTGAATTACTTTATGATTCACGAGACAGGGAATCAAAAGCGAAAAGAAATCAAAGAACAGAAACAGAGCAAGGATTGAAACATAGCAAATCAACTTTGATACATCCGTCTTAACTGAAACAAACTTACAAACAAATCATATTTGATCCATCCATCTTAAAACATAACATACCGAATCAAACACATCAAAATTTTGAAATTGCGATCAGAACAAGATATACAATAATCAATCACATGCATAATGAAACAACAGAAGAACCGGTTTACCTTTCGATTTGAGGTGAGCCACCGAGACCTTTCGATTTGAGGTGAGCCACCGAGGGAAATCTTCGAGGAGAAGACCCACCGAGAGACAGATTCGACAAGAACCAACAAACTACATAGAAAAACAACCGATCAGACCAAGAAGATGCAAAATCTAAGACATGGATAATCAAGACCATAACAACCGCTTACCTTTCGATTTCAGGAGAGCCACCGAGAGAGAGCTCCGTCACCTCGAGGAGAACCACCGAGAGAGAAGTCGCCGACGTGAGCCACCAAAGGAGACGTCGCCAATGCGAGCCACCGAAGGAGACGTCGAAATTGCCTTTCGTCGAAGAGAGGTTTTGAGAGAGAGAGAGAGAGAGAGAGAGAGAGAGAGAGAGAGAGAAGATAAGATAGAGGTAGACAGAGAGTAGAGAGATGAGAGAGATAGAGAGAGAGAGATCTATGATCGCTATATATTCTCTAGCATAGAATACTCTGCGCTCTCTCTCTCTCTCTACTCTCTCTCTCTGCTTTCCTCTCCTCTCTCTCCTCGCTCTCCTCTCTCTCTCTCTCTCTCTCCTCTCTCGCTCTCTCTCTTCCTCTCTCTCTCGCTCTCTCTCTCTCTCTCTTCCGCTCTCTCCTCTCACTCTCCCTCTCCTCTCTTTCGTTCCACTTCCTCTCCTCCTGTCGTGCTCTACATCTCCCCATCACCCGTCTTGTACGCACTAAAGCAGATTCCTCTCCTCCATCCTAGCTCTCAGCAGAATAGTGCCTGTCCATGTGGGCCTATAGATCCTCACGTCTTTACGCAACTAAGAGCAGATTCCTCTCCTCGAGTCCTAGCCAGTAGTGCCTGTCCTCTGTCCATGACTGTCCCCTCGTCTCGCTCCGCCTGCGCGGCGAGCTTCACCATGTAGCTCTACCTAATGTTTGTTGCCATTGGAGAGAGAAGTGAAAAAATAATTTTTTGAAGAATTTTTTTGTAAGGAAATGAAAAAAGAGAATCAAACCAAAATCAAAAGTGTTAAGTTTTCTTCTACAAGACATAAAAAATTTAACTGTTTTTCTTGTATATGGAATGCAATTACTCTTTATTTTATGTGTGATTTTTCAAAAAGTCGATTTATTATAGTCGTAGCTTAATGTGGAATTTTTTAAAATTAAGATTTTCTAAAATTCAGGTAAATTGCGAGTCTGCACATACAAAATTAATTTTTTCTAAAATTTAGGTAGATGTTAAGAGGACTTAAGTATATTCAAAACAAATAATTAAGATAGCAAACCAAATATAAGATAAAATATTTAGTATTTTTAACTCAAAAAGATTTATATATAAGAAAAACCAATAAATCACATCCAAATTAGAAGAGTTAAAATTATTTAAAAACAAAATCTTAAAATTTGTTGTGTTTATTATCTTACTTTTGGACATCTTAATTTTAAAATTATATTCATATAAATAAATAATAGATATAATCTCTAATTTTCAGATATGTTTGAGGGCAATTCTCCATAATAGTCTCTTTTAGTTTTTATCTCAAAAATATCACATGAAGCTATAAGTCACAAAAATAGAATTCATTAACTGTTTAAAAGACTCTAATACCTTCAGTTAATAATACAGCTAACAAAAAAAAAAAGAGGACTTCTTCTCTCTCGATAGAAAAAAAAGGATAGAGAAAAAAAAAGATAACTCTGGATCTCTCTCGACGCCGTCGAAGACGGAGGAGTCGAATCCAATTTGTTCCATCATCTCTGACGATTAGATTAGACGGTATAATTTCTATTTCCTCGGAAAACGTTTTAATAGTTTCAAATATTTGGATATGTGATTAACGTAGTTTGTTGATTGGATTCTCGTTATTCTATTCAGGTGTTGTATGAATCGTTTGATGAGGCATTTGATGGTCGCTGGATCTTTTCGAAGAATGGCGAATACGACGGTATTGTGTGCATACACCTGCGTTGTATTTAGTTTATGATTCGGATCTGAGTAAGTGAAGTTAGTTGTAATGTGTTGTATTTCATCATATAGATGAGTCAAATCGAGAATGTTGGTGGAAGTTTGAATCAAATTTGAGTTAGTGGTAGTGTAATTTGTAAACCTCACGTTATAATGTTGAATAGTTGGTCTTATGATGCAAATTGCTTTCTTAGTAATAATTTTGAAGTACTTTGAACCTTTTTGAATGGAAACCTTGCTCTCTGTGAACGGATTTACAAAGGCTATTAAGTATGCATGATTTGTTTGAATCTTGCTGTAGTTGTTAGTGATTTATCCACTTTTGAATAAAATCTTCTTTGCTAAGGTACCCCTTTATTTGGTTCAGGTGTATGGAAGAATGAGCATGTACTACAATGTTATAAGATTGTTCAAAGAATATAGAGTGAAGAAAAATTGGAAGCATTAGACGTTTATGTTTAATTTGTGAAAAACTGTAACTTTTTCAGGATTTCATTAAACTTTTTCAGGAAGGATATCAAGAAAACTGTAACTAACTGTTATTCAATTTAACCAAAAATAAGAAGAAGAAAAAAAATTGGGTTTGAGGGGAATAGAACTTGGAGCAGTAGTTGTTTATTTGTTTGCCTAACGGTGGATCTTTGTTGTTAAGCAAAACAAAAAAGTATATATATTAGGATATCAAGTAACATATTCAGGAAAGACTTTCTGAAAATTTAATATTTAATTAAAAAAATTAAAATGTTAGAATAGTAAATAACATATTTAGGAAGACCTACCTGAATATTTAATATTTAATTAAAAAGCAAAAATATTAGAATAACAAGTTGAAATATTTATGAATTGTTTCTTGAAAATTTAATATTTAACTAAAAAGGTAAAATGTTAGAATAGCAACTTAAAATGTATACATTAACAAAACTTGCATATACACATATTTAGGATATCAAGTAATATATTCAGGAAGGACTTCCTGAAATTTAATATTTAACAAAAAAAACAAAATGTTAGGATAGGAAATAAAATATTTAAGAAGACCTGCCTGAATATTTAATATTTAATTAAAAGAGAAAAATGTGGGGATAACAAGTTGAAATATTTAGGAATGGCTTCTTGAAAATTTAATATTTAATTAAAAAGGAAAAATATTAGAATAGCAAGTTAAAATGTATATATGAACAAAACTTGCATATATATCATATTTAGGATATCAAGTAATATATTCGGAAATGACTTACTGAAAATTTAATATTTAATTAAAAAATGTTAGAATAGTAAATAACATATTTAGGAAGACCTGCCTGAACATTTAATATTTAATTTAAAAAATGTTAGGATAACAAGTTGAAATATCTAGGATTGACTTCTTGGAAATTTAATATCTAATTAAAAAGGTAAAATGTTAGAATAGCAAGTTAAAATGTATATATTAACAAAACTTACATATATATCATATTTAGGATAGCAAGTAACATATTCATGAAAGATTTCCCGAAACTGTAATATTTAATTAAATAAGAAAATGTCAGGATAGCGAATAACATATTTAGGAAGGTCTTCCTGAGCATTTAATATTTAATTAAAAATAAAATGTTAGAATATGAAGTAAAATATTTAGGAATGGCTTCTTAAAAATTTAATATTTAATTAAAATGGAAAATGTTAGAATAGCAAGTTAAAATGTATATATTAACAAAACTTGCATATATATCATATTTATCATAGCAAGTTACATATTTAGGAAGGGTATCTTGAAAATTTAATATTTAACTAAAAATAAAATGTTAGGATAGCAAGTAAAAAATTAGGAATGGTTTTCTAAAAATTTAACATTTAATTAAAAAGAAAAATGTTAGGATAGCAAATAAAATATTTAGGAAGAGCTTCTTAGAAATTAAATTTAATTAAAATGGAAAAATATTAGAATAGCAAGTTAATATGTATATATTAACAAAACTTACATATATATCATATTTAGGATAGCAAGTAACATATTCATGAAGGACTTCCTAAAAATTTCATAAAGGATTTCCTGAAAATTTCATAAAGGATTTCCTGAAAATTTCATATTTAATTAAAAAAAAATGTTAGGATGGCAAATAACATATTTAGGAAGGTCTTCTAGATTAAGTAGGCGTCTCAATCAACCCAGCACTTAACATCAAACTCATTGCATGATACAATATCAGTTAACCAGAACTCCAAATCACGTTATTAATTAATTGATTCTCATGAGATTTTTACAAAGAAATGAACTTTAAGTATGTGTTTGATGAAGATACATGATTCTATAAAGCAGCTATGACACTATCGCCAGTGGAAATCAGGTTATAAGCATACAAGATATCCAATCAGTTTTCAAATCCAATCAGCTGGTGCTTGTTAATTTCTCTAAAGTTAATCAGATTCAATTTATAGTTATGCAAGCAAGAATCACCAGAAAAGAGCAATGCAAACACACTAGGCAACACAGAAACAACACCACACACTTCTTTATCTAAGTAGCGAATTGAGAAAGAGTACCAGATGAACCCATTATAATGCTTTCCTCTCAACGTTTGTATAATCAAACAAAAGATGAATCTATAACTCTGCAAGCAAACACACTATGCACACACTAAGCTAGACATAAACAACCCATATACTTCATTTTCAAATAATCTAGTGGAACAAAATCAACAAAACAAACAGTAGAGAGTCATCATCAATAAGCGATTTAACCGATACGACCAAACTGAGCTTGTTCTCCAGCCTTCCTTTCTTCTGTTCATCTTATACTTATCCCCAAGCCTCCCGTTGATCCTATTAACCAGATCTCTGAACAACTGTGTAACCCCTTAAATATACCATCAATTGTGACCATCCAAGTCATGTCCTTGACCTCAAAATCGCCTCAGCAACTATATTTACCACCTGTTCTTGTCCCACAACCTTCTTCTTAAATCTACAGGCAAGACCAATCAACCTTTTTTCAGGTTAATGCTTGTCATTAAAATCTTTGTAGATTGTCTCCTTGATTTGGTTTTAAAGGTGGATTCCTAGGATATGAGCAGCTTCTCTTGCTTAGCGCTTGGCTGCTCTCTCTCTTTCCCTTTACAAAAGTGTTCACTTTTTACTTGAAAGTCCAATCCTTTTGATACTTCTCTGATTCATTTTACAACACCTTAGAAGCAATTGATCAAACAATTGGTGTGCAATGAACCAGCAGTCTCAAATGACTTTTGAATCAACTCTTCCACCATTTCTACATCTAGAATGAATGCTTTTTCTAATTTTGGAGCAAACCAAACACCAACATAGCGTGCATCATTGGGTAGAAGCTGTGAGCTATTGTTCTGAATCAACATACACTGACGCTCATCTACTCTAAGGCTTGGTTCCAAAGATAATATTGATTCCTCTATTTCGAACTCCTTAAGCTGATGAACAGAATCTGCATCAAACTTTTTGTTTGAATAGATCTTAGAAATCGAATCCCTTGAATCTACTCCAAGTGACTCAACATCTTGGTTTGAATCATCAACTTCTGTGATCAAATCTGTTGAATCTTTCTTTGCCATCAACTCGTTTGTATCCGTCTCTGCAATTGAATCAGACGACTCCATCTTCCCAATGAAAGTTGATATGTCGCAGTACTCATTGTGCGAGAACGATCTAATAGACTCACACATGTCCACCATTTCCTTTTCGATCATGGAGATTTTAAGAGTTACTTTTGCAAAGAAAATGGTGGAGTTCAGCGTAACTCTAATGATCCCGTCCGATTAACGAAGAAGGTGGGGGAGTTGGGCGTAGCTGAGAGACGACGAAACCGATTGCCGGCGGAGTTGATGGCGGCGAGCTGATGACGGCAGAGGAGCTGATAACGGAGGAGCTGATCCGATCACACAAAGGTAAGAGATAATAAAGATCTCAATTTCTCTCTGATTTTCTTTAAAAAAATATAATTAGAAAATAAGCCGAGGGACACTATGGTAATTTGCCTCTTTAATGAAACCTATTTAGGTGATTTTGAGTCTTGTGTGCTATTTTGAGTAGAAAAACTTGATTTTGGGTCATTTGAGGTCATTTCTCAGTGTTTGACATCTAGTAAAATAAACTAATGACATCAAATCTGAACTACAAAGTACTCCCTCCGTTTTATTTTAAGTGTTGTTTTAGACTTATGCACACAGATTAACAAATCATTTAATTTTGCATATTTTCTATATAACAACATCACTATCCATGCACATACTCATATTTCAACCAATAAAAAATAGACTTGAGAATAAAGTTAATAAATTATGCATTAAAATGTTAAAACGACACTTATTTTGCAACGAAAATTTTTCTCTACAACGACACTTAAACTGAAACGGAGGAAGTAACTAATACTACGAAATTGTTTTGCAAGAACATTATATTATATATTTATTTTCTTTTTGAAATATTTATAACAGTATCCCAAAAATTTTCTTCTCTATAATGTAGGTACGAGATAATTTGATTTCCGTATATATTTCAAAATTTAGAAGAAATAACACAAAAATTATTTAAAATAGTATTGTTGCATAAAAATGTTTTCAAAATAAATTTGTTACAAAAATACAGATTTTACGAAAATTCTAGTAATAATATTGTAAGCCACATAAATATAGGTATTATAGAGTTAAATAATATATAACACCAAATCTCTATAATATTATTTGAGAAGTCAGTTTCCTATGTGTCGTGCTCACGATAACTCTCACAATGGTTGATTACATTGATACCCTTAATGAATTTAAAATATTATATTTAAATACTATTATTGATTTTTATTTAGTTTCCTTTTTAAAATTTTTCCAAATAACATATATAATAAAAAAAGAAACATTTATAAAGTGTAAAAAGAAAATTTAAAAACGAAAATATATGTATACATAATATGATTTCATTAAAAAGGAAAGTTCACAAAATAGTAATATTTCATTAAAAACATTTTTAATAACATAAAATATACTAATAAATACTTTCTTTATATTTATATTTTCACAGATAATCTTGATATTAGAAAAATAAATTTTGTTTCTTATAAAACATAATTTTAAACAGTACAACAATATATTTTCAAAGTAATAGAATTTTTTTACATATATATCTATCTATTGTTTAGTTGATTACATAAATAAATTAAGTAACATAAACTGATATATGTATAGTTAACTAAAAATAGTTTATAATTAGGACTATTGAAATGTTATTTGTTTTTCTTATATTTAGTTAATTATAATATCTTTCAGTTAATTTACGGCAAAAAATATCTACAAATTATATTTTACTTATATAATATGACTTCTCAAATAAAATCACAATTATTTTACTGCTTATTTTTGAAGAGATATTAAAAACTAAAAAATAATTAATAATAAAAATCTTTTGATCAAATAATTAAAAAATATTTATAACATCGCACTATATACTTTAACGAGGTAGATATATTATATTTTATCATTATTAAAGTTGTATGTTTTCTTAATATTAAATTTACTTTTAAATTTTATGTTTTTATGCTTGTGGAACTTAATATAACCATAATCAAATGGCATAAAATTATTTAGAATTTATAAAAATATTTTAATTATAGTAAATTGATAAGTATTCATGACCTTCCAAAAAATATCAGTTACTTATGTATGTAACTTCCTATAGATCATCGCTTTATTTTCTAATATATTTAAAAAGACAACATTTAATTTGATATATATTATGAAAATACATGAACATTTAACAATAAATAAAATTAATTTGACTTGACTTAATTATAATAAAAATAATTATACTTCAGTTTGAATTTGAAAGAATATATGTAACTCAATATACGCATAATAAGAGTTACTCGACTAATCCAACTTATATCTAAAATCAGAGATTTAACTACAATAAGAAAATATAATTTTATGATAATAATAGTTTATTTTATAAATATAAATTATAGGATAACTCAAAACACATTAACAAATGAATATTAAAATATTAACCAACTGTTACGGTTTAGTTTTTTTTGTAAAATTTATATATGCATGAGACTTCAGAATATTAAGGTTATACTAATTTACTAATTTAGAATCAAAAACTTTAGTTTATTCATTCTAAGCACAATATATCTTAAGTCATACATAATTTTCTAAAATATATTTACATATCGAAGACAACAACCAACCTAAATGCAAATAAGAAAGTTAATAAAAATTGTAATATATTTAGAATAGAAAATATTATAATTGAATTTATAGAAATAGATACAATCCAATATACCCAAATGATAACTAAAGCGACTGTAAAAACAACAAAGTCTACTACATATAACATATCTAAAATCAAATGTTTAATTAAAGTAATATAATATTATTAATATATATAATGCATAAAATTATAAATTTATTTAAAATTAAAAATACTTAGCAAGAAATTATTATAATAAATATTTACTTTATAAATATTTATACCCGTGCATGAGCACGGGAAAATCACTTAGTTATATTAATTTATTGATAAAATTTGTTATATAAACTAAAATATCTTAGCATAGAAGAAAAACCCGCATGGACGTACATGTCCAGACCTAATTTACATTATTACTATATTTTCATATTTGTTGATTTGGATTAGGAAACTTTACATTATATTATGGTTTGACAATATGTTAAAGCTAATCACTATGAATATGAACCTATAGTCTTGTATCAAACACAACACAATAATATAACATATTCTGCTATATTTTATAGTTTACTACGTACATGAGAGAGTTGAAGGATTAACTTGTTATTCTAACATTTTACCTTTTTAATTAAATATTAAATTTTCAAGAAGTCATTCCTAAATATGTCAACTTGTTATCCTAACATTTTTCTTTTTTAATGAAATATTAAATATTCAGGCAGATCTTCCTAAATATGTTATTTACTTGTATAAATTTCTCAAGGACATTACTTTCTTCTTCCAAGCTTTCCTTATAGGCAAATACTTTATATAGTTTCATATAGAAACACCACGTTTTCACTGAAATTATCGGACTGTCCTTATCATTCCTAACTGTCTTATCATCCCGAGATTTTGGTTAGATCCGGTTTATCCGATTAGAAAAAAAAACCATATCGTTATATTTTAATACAAAATGTTCAAAACTGTATATCTTCCGCCAATCAACACTTAAAATACTGAAAATAGTTTCTGTAACATCATTTTTTGTTTTTTCAATCTGACTCCAAACCGGAACCCTCTGATTTCTTCATGATATGGTCAATGGTCATCCAACACAATGCTACAATGTGTTAACTTGTTAAGGATGTTACCAGAGTTATTTACTACATTATGCAGTGATTTCCAAGATATGTACGGTTTGAGGCTTTAGTTTTTATTGCTGTAGATTTTATAGAAAGCTCAAAAAAATTGCTTTGAATATTTGGCTCTAGAAAGCACTTGTACAGCTGTGGGTTATTTTAGGAGCTGTGATTTTTAAAAAATCATTAAAGCTTGATTGCTTTAAATTTGGTGTTTTAGAAATAAATAGTGCTCTAGACAACACCTACGGCCATTACCAATCACACATCTCTGAGTTTTATAACACAAAAAAATCACAACAAAAATCGCTACAAAAAAATAATAATACACAGTATAAATTCTGCAGCCAAAAACTAAAATCACAGCTTCAACCAATCATACAGATCTCAAATCTCTCATACAATGGAAATAGCTCTTCGATACATTTATCTCGCTCTTCTGGTTAATTCGAGAATTATATTCATATGATTAATTCATGTATTCACTCCTTAATCCTTATATTTTCTTGGCTTTACCAAACACAATTCCTACTATATAAGATTACAAAAAACAGGCACAAGTTAACTGGTGGTGCCAAGAATTGAATTCAATTACAAAGTAATATAATACCCGTTCCACATTGCAGGCATATCTATTGTAGTATTGTAGTCCCTAATTTCATTGATAAGTCGCACAATAAAACAAGAAAAGGCGTTTCAGGTATAAAGTTTGAAAGCAAGATCTCTGTATTATGTGGACTAGAGGAGGTTTCTTTCCCGCATTAAAGATTCAATTTTTTCGACATCATCAGGTGTATCAACACCATGAGCTTCATGATCCACCTTTATTACCTGTGACAATCAACATTTTAGGCTAAAGAATTTATCAAAATAGTGGGAAAGGGTTCTAATACCTTCATTCTGTAGCCATTTTCAAGGACTTTGAGCTGCTCTAGATCTTCTTCTAGCTGCAATGGTGTTGGTAGAAGCTCCGAGTATACTTTGAGAAACTTCGAATCAAAGCTCTAAGAGCAAGGAAAGCAAAAATAGCCTGAGATTAGATCATAACAGATAAATGAAACTACATATAATAAGAAGAGAAGCTGGCTGCTCAGTACCTGTATTCCAAGATGAAGCATGTAAGGAAAATCTGGATTCACTTTACCACTCCTAAACCGCAGAAAACATAAGTGATTACAACTTGAGCATATAGGCAAGTATATAATAAGATAATTCATTTTACCAATAAACAGAAGACAAAAGATATTACTTGTTATAAGGAATCAAACCCCTGGAGAAATAGATAGCGTAGCCACGGTTATCCACCACACATTTGACTCGGTTAGGATCAAGTCCGTCTTCTGGTTTCAGTGACGTCACCGCTGTGCTAAACACTGCATCAGGTGCTACCTACCAATCACAACCAATAGGAACACTATTTAACAGCTTCTAGTTTGAAGACAGCCCAATAGTATATATTAAGATGAAACATATAATCCCAACTAAAGCAGACCTGAAGTGCTTTGACAACACCGTCTATAATCTCAGGCTCAATGAGTGGTTCATCTCCTTGAATGTTAACAACCACATCGTACTTCTTCTCCAGCTTTTCTAGTGCCTCATTGCACCGCTCAGTACCTAGGGATGCACCAGATACACACAGAGTTTAAGACAAACAAACCAAAACAGGGGATTAAAGAACTAGACAGACCATTTCTGCAAGACTCTGAAGTCATGATGACATCGGCACCAAACCCACGACAGCAATCCGCAATCCTTTCATCATCCGTTGCTATAACTGATGAGTCAAACAAAACGTACAACAAAACAGACACCTTTAATTCTCAACAGTCACAACTTAACGAACATGACTTCTAAAGTTGTAGGCCTGCTGATTTTGTCCAAACCAAATTTTCGGTTTTGAGTTAGGTGGAATTTTGAAAATGATTCCGTGTCGGTTCGGTTCAATTTGGTTTTCGAATTTAAAAATAAACAGATACAAAACCGAACTATCCGAAATTAACCAAGCTACATTAACCAAACTAACAAAAAATAAGGGAATTTACAGAATTTAACCGAAAATATCTAAGTTCTTTAGAAAATGATACCGATAGCTAACAGAAACCAAAAAACGGTTATTAAAAATTAAATCCCGAAATTAACCAAAAACCAAACCATTTTTTTTGGTTTACTTTGGTGGGATTGTAGCTGAACCGAACCACCCAAAACCGAAAAACCCGATCCGAATAAACCGAATCCACAGGGCTACCAAGTTCAAACAAAAAAGCATGCAATTATGGAGTCAAGCAAGGTAACAGAAGAGATCTTAGATCCATAAAGTACACATTTTTTCTATGAATAGAACGCGTAAGAGTAGAGATCTGAGCCACATTACCAACATGATCAAGCGTACAAGCTAACTATGAAAACAAAACTAAAGGTAGGTTCCAACAGTCACAGGTTACCGACAAATATTCAAACCAACAAAACTAAAGGTAGGTTCCAACAGTCACAGGTTACGGACAAAGATTCAAACCGACAAAACTAAAGGTAGGTTTCATGCCAATTAATGAAACTTAAGCAAGGTAACATCGTAGAAGAGAGAGATCTAAGATCCGTAAAGTCCAGAACTTTTTAATGTATATAACCAGAAAGAGTAGAGATCTGAGCCACATTACCAACGTGATCAAGCGTAGAAGCTAACTTCGACCTCTCCCAAGTTCTCTGATCCAAACACAGATCCAATACATAAGCACGAAGACGCCGAGAGTTATACATAGTCTATGTATACAATAGACTAAAAAGGAACCTGGATCATGGGTTTTCCGAGGATTTTCACGAGAGGTTTACCCTCGAAACGAGAGGAAGCGTAACGGGCGGGGATGATTCCGACGACCCGGCTCCGGAATTTTCTGGATCGACCCAGATACGCACGTGCGCCAATCGCTGCTGCGATCGCTGTTCCGGCTAAGATCCCGTGAACAATCCATGTCTTCTGAGAAGACGAGGATGAAGAAGACTGTGCCATTACTCAATCACCGGTCTTTCCCTTTGCTCCGATGAGAGTGTTCAGTGAAGAGAGAGAGAGAGAGAGAGAGAGAGAGAGGTTGTTATGTTAATTAGATTTGTATGATCATTTCCTTAAAGACTCAATTTGCTAAATAACTTTATTATGGAATCTAATTCCGAAATAAAAACTTTTTTTTAGGTATTTTCTCCTTTGATCTTAACAACTTTTTAATAAATTATTTTATTCGAGATTTGAAACCAAAACTTAGATTTTCATGTGTAAAATCATTAATATTTTAGTCGAACTAGTGGTCTAAGAAATATATGTATTACAAGTATGTTCTATTGTCTGCCTTGATTGGTAGAGCATTAGCATTATGCTCTAACATTATCCAATCAACATTTGTTGGAAAAGCATTTACAAAAGCATTTACTAAATGCTAATGCTCTCCATATGATCTCTGGCAAATATTTTCATACGAAGCTTTTGAAAAACCATTTGCATTTATAATTTATAAACTTAAGAATAATATATAATTATTTCATTTATTTGATTTAATAACATCGTAAAATTATTTTTATATCCAGAAAATAAAATTTTGATTTCTAAAATAATTTACCATATAAATATTTTTTTAAAATATTATTTCACATTTAAAATATAATTTAATTATATTTAATTAAATTAATTATATAAATTCTATTTTAAATGAATTATATAAATTAAATTATATCAATTAAATTATATAAATTAGATAAGCTGATTATATAAATTATATAAATTAATTATATAAATTATATTTTAAATTAATAATATAAATTTAAAAATATTTTAAAATATAATATAATTAAATTAATCATATAATTTAAATTATATTTTAAATGCGAAATATTATTTTTAAAATAGATATTTTAGTTGTAAAATTTATTTTTTAAAATAAAAATTTCGATATAAACATAATTTTTGAAATTAGTAAATAAAATACAATAATTATATATCTTGTATATATTAATATAATATATATATATATATTAAATTATTAATATATAAATTTTACAACTAAAATATCTATTTTAAAAATAATATTTCGCATTTAAAATATAACTTAATTTATATGATTAATTTAATTATAATTATGTAAATTATATTATATATAAATTATATATTAATAATATAAATTAAATAATTTTTTAAAATATAATATAATTAAATTAATCATATAAATTAAATTATATTTTAAATGCGAGATATTATTTTTAAAATAGATATTTTAGTTGTAAAATTTATTTTTTTAAATAACATTTATATAAACATAATTTTTGAAATTAGTAAATAAACTACAATAATTATATATCTTGTATATATTAATATAATATATATATATATTAATATATAAATAAAATAAATATATATATATTAGAAATTTATTCATTATAAATAAATATATTATATATTATATACTAATTTTAATAATAATTGTAAATAACATGTCTATACTGCTCTACTAATCAATCTATTAAATAGTTTAGCAAAAGCATACAGCTTCTCCAGCATACTGCTTTTATAGTATACTGCTACTGCTTTATCATCTGCTTTTCCAATCAGGACATTAGACTCTGTTTCTTCTGCCCACTATGCAATCAATGCCGGATTTGTGATTTGGAGGTTTAAAACATTAGAAAAACTTTATTAAAAATTCCTTTATAACTTAAGAGATGTTCTTCATGTAAAAAATCTTCAAAAGTTTTTTTCTTTTTTTTGCTAAATGGTAAATATCACTAATGAAAAGGAAGGTTTGGTTACAAGATCAATTGAAACCACAATCTGCAAACTGCTGATTTGATCCTAGTGACCGCAAAAAAAAAGTAAAAAACCACTAGGATACATAAGGATTAATTCCACTTCTTCAAACACAAGAGAACTGAAATTAATAGGAAATAAGATCAATTAGAACAACAATATAATCACCCTATTCATAGCCTTCTTGTTGTACCTGAAACAAACCAGATGGAGCAAGAGAATCGAGAACTCACTGAAGTGGCTCCGAGCAGGCATCAACGGAAGCGTCTGGCTTACGCTCCGGAGCTCCGTTGGAGGAGGACCTCGACCAACAAAACCTAGCTATCTCAACCGAGAGACAAAAATTCAGCCGAAGCAACGCTGTGTACATGGAAGCTCGAGTTACGGTCAAGCATAGGCGGTACAACAGGCTCCAACACCGCCACACGACACAAAGGATACAGCAGAGATCTCAAAGGAACACTAAAGTCAATTTTTCAGAGCTATGAACACAAGGGCATGACGCACAGAAGGACGTAAAACTCTCCTTAAAAACAGGCAGCCTAAAAGACGAAAGAGAACTCCGCCTAAGAGCAAGTGAGTCACCACAACGGGTTGTCCTCAAACCCTAGCAGACGACATCGGAAGCAAGAAGGAGTCAAACACATCACCAAAGGAAGCCATGGCTGTTGTCACTTGAACTAGGGGACAGGTCCCCAACGAGCTCCTCGGTCTCGTTGTTTCGTCTCAGGCCAACATGGGAACAAGACGGGGAAGCTCTAAAATAAGCGGCCGAAGGAAGAGACAGGGGAAAGCAGAGGAGGCGGAAGGCCGGAGGAGAAGAGGCAGGGACACGCACGCTTAATTCTGTCAAGAAACCTAGAAGTATGAAATAGTTTCTTGTATTTATAAAGGTCGACAGACCAAAGTATATATACAAACTGGTTTTAACCTAATATCATACGATATGTATCCAAAGATAAAAGGAATATTTACATAACCAAACATATTGAAATATACGATAATATATTCGTATATATCCTCAATACCCCCCTCCCCTCCTCAAGTTGGAGAGTGAAGATCAAGAACTCCCAACTTGGGAAGAAACTCATCAAATCCTTGGCGTCCAATTGGCTTAGTGAAAATGTCTGCGAGTTGGGAATGAGTAGAAACATGTATGGTTGCAAGTGGTTCCTTTGACTATCTCATCTCGTATAAAATGACAGTCATTCTCTACATGCTTCGTTCTCTCGTGAAAGACCGGGTTAGCGGCCAGGTAAATTGCAGACTTGCTGTCACAATGCAAAGGAATCGGAGACTTGAAGTGAATACCAAAAGTACGCAGGAGATTTCGTATCCAAAGAACTTCTTGAACTGTCGATGACATTGCCCGATATTCAGACTCACAACTCGAGCGTGAGACGCAGTCTTGTTTCTGTGTTTTCCAAGATATAGGAGAGCCACCGAGAGTAATAAACCATCCAGTAAGAGATCGACGAGTGGTGTGACAACCTGACCAATCAGAATCACACCAAACAGATAACGTGAGATCAGTATGGGCTTGAAGAAGGATACCCTGTCCTGGATTTCCTTTCAAATAGCGCACAACACGTAAAGCAGCATTCCAATGAGCAAGTTTGAGCTACTGCATGAATTGAGCGAGAAGATGAACCGAGTAAGCAAGGTCTGGACGAGTAACAGCAAGGTAGATAAGACGTCCAACAAGTCGTCGATAGGCAGCGACGTCTGCAAGATCAGGTCCTTTGTCGAGAGCCAAGGTCTGATTCTGTTCGACTGGGAAAGCGACTGGTTTAGCAGCCAAGAGACCAGTTTCTTCGATAATGCCAAGAGCATACTTTCTTTGGCAAAGATAATTTCCAAGAGGTCCACGAGCAAGTTCCAGACCAAGAAAATATTTGGAGACACCAAGATCTTTCATATGAAAGCATCGATTCATATAATCTTTGAACGATGCCAAGAGAGACGGGTTACTCGCTGAAACAACAAGATCATCCACATAAATAAGAACCTGAATATACAAGATCAAATTTCTTGGGCTTCCACTTAAAGCCAATTGGCAATTAGTGGATTGACCCAAGTCCCTTATATATTTACTCATGTCCCATTCATATTTCCAATGTGGGATCTTCTCTCCAACACCCTCCCTCGAGATAATGGTGCATATAACCATTAATCTCGCAGAATCCATCATACACCCTCCGAGACAATGCTTTATTTTCTAGCAATCTCGGCGGAACTGAGCCTTCTCTGGACCATCAGCTAATGGGTTGATCGGGCCACTGTCCGGGCCGGATTAATGGGTCAGGGTGCTGGCCGGCTCTGATACCATGTCAAGAAACCTAGAAGTATGAAATAGTTTCTTGTATTCATAAAGGTCGACAGACCAAAGTATATATACAAACTGGTTTTAACCTAATATCATACGATATGTACCCAAAGATAAAAGAAATATTTACATAACCAAACATATCGAAATATATGATAATATATTCATATATATCCTCAATACATTCCGACAAACCCCCGCGGCGGAACTGACCCAGAACCAGCACAAGACAAACCCTAGATATACTAAACCGACAGCGCCTCCTGCAAGCATACAGACTGTCACGACACTGAGAACACACACAAACGTTGATTTGGCCACCGGATCTGGCCACAATTCGGCGAGAACCAGAGAAGGAGGAGCAAAGAGGAAGTGAGGAGCCCTTAGCACAACAGAGAGAGGAATTGGATAAGCGGGAAGATTAGTGGTGGCGGACCGACGGGAATAAATCCACTGCCAGCCACTTGAGAAGATCGTAGGAGAAAATGTCTAAGAAAAACTGAAGGAGTGGTGGAGAGAGAACAGAGAAAAAAAAATCGTCTTTCTCTCTCTTTATTTATTTTAATTTTTACCTTTTTAAAATAATCTTCAAAAGTTTTGAGTCTAAAGTCAATGTTTCAACCAGCTAGTACACGTTCAATCTTATAATTTAGGTGCCTGTATGCAACCTCAGCGATCATACTTGTAATCTATGTCGTAATTGATTGCCTTCTCTGACCATTCTTAGGAACATGTCTCGACCTAGATCTTTAAAACGCTGGCCAAAAAGGACGACAACAACGTATTAGGATCATGACGTACCATGCAATCATCCTGACCGAACAAGGATTACATTATAACATTCCGAAACAGAAGGAAAAAAGAATCATCTCATATGTCTAAAGTTTATTTATTTTAATTTTTACCTTTTTAAAATAATCTTCAAAAGTTTTGAGTCTAAAGTCAATGTTTCAACCAGCTAGTACACGTTCAATCTTATAATTTAGGTGCCTGTATGCAACCTCAGCGATCATACTTGTAATCTATGTCGTAATTGATTGCCTTCTCTGACCATTCTTAGGAACATGTCTCGACCTAGATCTTTAAAACGCTGGCCAAAAAGGACGACAACAACGTATTAGGATCGTGACGTACCATGCAATCATCCTGACCGAACAAGGATTACATTATAACATTCCGAAACAGAAGGAAAAAAGAATCATCTCATATGTCCTACTTGCCATGAAGACTTGCTAGGTTCATGACAATGCAAATTCTCTTAAGCCTCCAGTACATAGATATTTTCATCTTCTCCGACTCCAAGAGATCTCTAATCGTTTTTTTTCTAGTTTAAAATCTCTCAACTTTGATAAACCGTTAAAACTAAAATCTCTAATAATATAAATCACTTGTCCACATGATAAAAGCTATGAAAAATAATATTAAATCGGCCTTCTTCTACGCCGTGTTAGATTCCTCCTAGGCTGCTACTCACCAAACTTTATACTTGTTTGGTTGCACGACTCACTCCTACTGAAATACGCAGCGTCCGATGTTCGCTAGAAATTCTTTGATGCTATCACAAAAAAAACAGTAATTACATGATAGATAAATAAATAAAATCTAAAAGTAATCAATTAATATAAACGCTAAAGAAAAGATAAGAAACTATGAAAGTCATCAAATTTCATAACTAAGATCTACATATGAGAATTACCTCTCAGTTTCTCAATTAAATAATACTCATAAGAATAATCCCTATGTTTCATAATAGAAATTAATTGTTTAGTTAAAAACACATTGAAAGTTTTTTACAAGAAGTAATATTTAATATATAAAATAAATATAACTCAACCAATTGTTAAAAACTGTAATTAATAATTGGTTATACTATATCCAATATATATAAAAGTTGCATAAAAATGTGAAAACAATTCATATTTCGAAACGAAAAAAAAACTTCATAAACTACTCATATAGTCATATTAGTATAATTTTTTTTTTTTGAGGGGGGGGGGGGGGGACTTTTCTTTCTCTATAACTTCTAGATGATTAAAAACATGAAACAAAATGGTGGATTTGACTAACCTTGATGACCTGCTTCTCTTACGGTTAGTAGTATTACTCTCTGTGTTAGCATTAAACACCGGCGGTGGTTTAGGTTTTTCTTCAAGCTCCTTGACTCCTAACTTAACGAACTCACCCAAAACTGTCTTCATAAAGGCAGCCACATCGGTCCTAAACTTCTTGGAGCCACTCTGGCTAGTTTCCTCAATGCCTTGGACACCACCTTTCACAATGGAACCAACAGGAGCTCCGTCTTTATAAGCATTGCAAGCTTTCGCTATGTCGAGTGCCCTCACAAAGTAATGGCTACGAACAAACTCTTCAAAGTGCTGCACATTCATCACAACTATTAACCACTCTTCAAAGAAGTTTTTGAGCTTTTGACTTATCATTTACCTTGGGTGGTTTCCTCATGCTGTAAACCATCGTTTTTAAAGACAATATGAATACGTTCTCACTGTAAACTTTGGAGTGAGCCTCGCCTGATGGAGTCCCCTTGGTGGGCTCGTAGCCAGGTTCGTTAAAGTATGGTTTCTGATTCAAGATGAGCGCTTGGATTGAGACAAGAAGCTGTAACATTGTGGACTCTTGTGGTAGCCATTTCTCCCTCTTGTTACCGGTCCAGGTACCGAGAAGACTCAAGCATACTTTACCACAGTTGTATAGGTTCGGGTTGATTCTAAGCCCACCGGAATGGTAATGAACTTTCTGTCAACAACAAAATGGGACTAGTAATCATACAAAATATCGGAAAAGAACAAAGTTCTTGAGGACATACTGGTGGAGCTGAAGGATAGTTGTCTGGGAACTGGATATCGAAAAAGAATAGACCGTCATGGTAAGGAGTTCCCTCAGCTCCAATGATTACAGCTCTCATAAGATCCATTCTTAATTCACAGGCTCTGACAAATATAGTCTCTGTTTGCAAAATAAAAGAGTGAAGTTCAAAGAACAAAAAATGTTGCAAGCATTGATCTGCACTACTAGTATAAGTGCTTCGAATCATTGCTATTTGACCCGGATACACCAACCTGGCAAATCATTATCAAGAATCTTCCAATCTTCTTGAACCTTTTTCAACCAAGTCTTCGAGTGCTGATAAGAAAGAAAAAAAAAAGACAGGCAGCTAAAAAAGTTATATAATTAAAGTAAGGATTTAAATAAACAATCTCTGAGATGATAAGATTGTAAACCATCACCTGCTTTGAAGCTTTCCCCTTGAAAGCATAGTGATGATCAGAGAAATCTTCAACAGTGTCAAATCTTTTAAAGTCCCGCAGAAAGTTAAACTGAGCTGAAGGAACAACCTCAGCGGAAGAAGAGCTACCAGAATCACCAAGTTTTGAAGAAGGAGATGGCTCCATCAGTATATTAGGAGTCTGATGTTGAACCGTTGTAGAAGAAGGAGTTGCCTGAAATGGATTTGAACTGCTTATACTTGATTTAGAAGTTCCCTTGCTGCCATAGTTATGAAACCCACAAGGCTGAGTAGTAGATATCGCCACTTTAACACCAGTTGGGATATCTTTTAGAACCATTGTGTAGCCATCAACATCCATAGGCATCGTCACTCCATTAGCTAGATGACTAAAGGGGTTATGACCATCTTGAATAGCCTTCCCTTTGTTCATCTTATCTACATGATATTGCTCCACATCGATCACTTCAAGATTAACCTAAACCCACATAAAACAAGAGAAACAAGTGACTCAACATAAACAGTAGAAGCATAGTACAACAATGCTAGCAAAAAAAAACAAGATAAACCTAAACCCACACAAAGCCTAAACACACAGAGACAACACCCAGATGATCATTACAGTCAACAACAAGACAAAACAGCAAACTTTATCTTCGCAGACAAAATAAAAAACTAAAACGAATCTATTAGAACTCAGGAAACTGTAATCAACGCCCAGATGATCATCACATCACTTCAGGAAATAAAGCAACAAACTTTACCATCGAATTACGGTTTGAAAAACAAATTAAAACAGAGAACCAAGTGACACAACATAACAAAAGTACAAAACCCACATAAACCCTAAACACACAGAGACAACCCAGATGATCATCACACATCTATTACAGCTCAGGACACTGTAAGAACACAATCAGTACAACCGAGAAAAAAAAAACAGAATTCAAGATTAAACTAAACCCACATAAACCCTAAACACACAGAAACAACCCAGATGGTCATCACACGCATCAACGAAGCCATAAGAGTTTTTTTTTTTTTTTTTAAGTGTTCACTTTTTATCAGGTAAATAAGTAAAATTGAGCTCAGTTAAAAACCCTTGTTTTCTTGCAGAAAACCCATTAATAATCAAGGATTAAACGCACAAAAGATGAAACCTTTCTGGGTTTCCGAGTTCTCGAAGGCGAAGCTAAGGGAGGAGGAGCGATGATCTCCACCACGTCGGGATCCATCATCGACGAAATTTCTGAGGAAGACTGATGATTCTTTCTGTTTCGCAACTATAAAGGAGAGATTTTTTGTCGTCGGGATTATAGGGAAATATTAAAGATATGATCTTTGGGGCTCTTCACGTTCGCGCCGTAGTAATATAAACAGAGTGTGAAGATCCTTTTTCTTAATAGCTTTGAATATCTTTTTTGTAAACCAATATTCCTTCCTATATGATATCCTTAATTATTTTTAATTAATTAATAATTACCACTTTTGGGGTTTAAAGCAATTAATATGGTCTATGCTGATGGACCCCACTTAAACAGAAACAATTATTTTACGCATTTTGCCGTCGCGTCATAATTGACGGTGTGGATTACACCAAGAAGAAAAAGGTCAGGAATTTACAGTCGTTGGATATGAGGACTGATTTAAACTAACGGCTGGGAATTTTATGGATTTTTTTTTTCATCTCTGGTATTCACATACCAATCCTAGCAAATCAGCAAGTAGATAAGATAATCATGAAGATTACACCTACAATATCGATTCTTAAGTTTTTTCTGTGATAACGTAGAAAATAAATAAGGAAGACAGAATTTGACTAGAAAAATAATTTAGAAAATCAACAAGGAAGTTGAATATATAAAAAATGGATAATTTGAAAATACCATATTTACAGTTTAAATTTTGAAAAATAGTGATAAGACAACTATATTCAAATTTGAATTAAGAATGTATATTTTAATAACTACAATAAAAATTTGTAAATATAATTATTATCATTTATGCCTAAGATTAAATAGTTTAAGAGAAAAAATAAGTTATTTTATTATTTAAAATTTTAAAGAACACTAATTAGTAATGAAATATTTAAATCTTATCTCTATAAATAATTATTATAATAAATAATTTTCACAAAAATTAGCAAATCTCATTTTAGATTCCAATTGTTAGTTACTTTCAATTTATACTTTAGATTTAGAATTATGGCGATAGAGATTTTGACTTTATAAGTTATATATTTTACTTTAAATATTTTTAAAAGCTTAATTGGGATTAGGGCTGTTCAATATGGTAAAACCGTACCGAACCGAATCGAACCGAACCGAAATAGACAATATGGTTTGGTTTTGGTATATACCATATAAACCGAATGGATGTGATTTTATAAAAACCGTAGGATTTGGATATGGTTAGGTTTATAACCGATTAAACCGAATAAACCGAACAAAACCGAACAAAAGTAGAAACATGTAAATATGTATCTATTTTATAACGACACATGAAAATTTGTTTGTTATATAAGTTAATTTTTTGTTAATAATCATTACCATATTTTTTATAGTGATAAAGAAGTCCTAATTTGTAAAACACATGAATCATAATAATTAAATAACAATACATCACAACCGATGCTTCTTATTTTCTTAGTGTATTTTTAATCTTTTTGCTTTATTTTAGCATTGACTATATTGATGTGAATGTTATAAATTTGATGGACAACACTTAGTGAAAATTCTTCATAATTTTTTTCTTATCTATAAACGAACAAAGTTTTGTGTTCAATCGAAGAGGCATGATTTTGATGAACACTAAATATGGAAAAGTGGAAAAACTTTTCTTTCATCCTTGTGTTTTTTTTTATTTTTATTTTCAAAATTTCGAGCTTTGAATTTAATTCTAGATTTGATTATTTTACTTGATGGTAGAAGCGTTTTAAATTTTATGTTCATTTATTTGAACATATATTATGTTTTAATAAATGGCTGTGTTGACAATATGACTCTAAAATTCATATAATATGACCTCAAACTAAATAATTATGTTCTTTGGTATAAAACCGAATAAACCGAAAACCGACGGCATATAAACCAAACCGAACCGAACCGAAGTAAATGTGGATTTAGAATGGTAGTTATATTTTACTAACCGAAATACCGAAAAATCGAAAAAACCGAACCAAAACCGAACCGATATCCGGATTGAACACCCCTAATTGGTATCAAAAGATCTATAAGTTGTGACTATTATAAAAATGTATATATATTTATGAATCATTTCCAAAAAGTGTTAAACATTTGTTTCAATCTACATTTTAACTTATGCAAGTACATAAAATATATTTGGTAATTTTAAATAAAAAGTCGGTCAAATTTTTTTAATAAAATATATTTTAGTTATTTATTGTCAAAAGAATAATTAAAACTGTAACCAATAATTTATTGGTTATTAAATTTTAAGTGAGATTACAATTTATTAAACAAATCAAAAAATATTATTAAAAATCTAACGAATTCTAGCCAATATGTTGTTTGCAATTTTATCTCGAATCTCTTCCATATATTGTCTTGAACTGAGATATTGTTCCATCGTATTTAAAATTTTCTCCTAATTTCTTAATTGAGAGTAGTATTCACAAAATTTGACTTGCAAATAAAATTATAGAGAACCATGGTTACCATCACAATTTGATGCATTGTAGATATGTCATACGTAGCTTGCTTCGTCTTTCATAGTGCGCCATTTTCTGTATTTCAAAGTTCTTTCAATAACTGATCGAATTGATGAATACCGACGATTAAACACTTCTTTATAATTTATTTCTGCTGCTTGATTTTGGAACCGGCTTAGGTATACCGCTATCTTCTATATGGAAAAAGAAATCTGTTACGTAATGCATATCATGAAACACCTAAATAATATTTACCATCGCGTGGATGAAAAAATTAGTATTATCTTTGATAGCATGTGAAAGAATTTTTGCATCAGATCTTGGAATTCCAACATAAACATATGAAAATAATATATGTCCATAGATGTATATCCGTACCTATTCCAATATCTTCGCTGATCTCTTCTAAAACATAAAAAACACATGAGTTCCACCGATTACACCAAGAAATCTTTTGAAATATGGTCAATAATACTTATTTGATTCCAATTTAGGATCAACTTTCATAAGAGATGTCGGATATAGAGCAAACATATCAGTGGCCATTGGTACAAGTGCAACAAGTACCTCATGAAACTTTCTAGAAATTTTTTCTGCTGAATGACCAAAAGTATGCATTGTAGTTCGTTGTGTTATATTATCTCCACACATATGTAAAAATAAGCCACAATTTCTTTTGCAGGCATATTATATGTATCATTCAAAGCAAAAATTCTACAGTTTTCTTTCTACAGCCAAAAATTTTAAAGCTACAGCAAAAATTTTACAGTTTTCTTTCTACAGCAAAAATTTTCTTTCTACAGCAAAAATTTTAAAGCTACGGCAAAAATTTTAAAGCAAAAATTTATTAATAAATTTCTAAAGCATTGTTTTTTTTTGCTGTGAAAAAATTAGTATCTACAACCAAAAGAAACAGAAAAAAGGAAACTAAACTGTGGTTTCAAAAATCAAAGCAAAGTTTGATTGTCAAATATTGTGGCTGTAAAAATATTTTTGGCTGTCCACAGCAACCAAAGCACTGACCAATCAACCTCTTATAGCATCTTCTAACCTACTTTGTTTTCAGGGAAAATTGGCTAATAAGACTATATTCAGAGTAGATTTGTCAACCTTTGGATTTAAAGTTTTGTCCCATTATACCTTTGATTATTTTTAATACGAAATTAACCTTATAACCCTCTTTTTACCAAAAAACCTTATAACCCTCTAAATTAAATTATAAATTACAGTTTATGTTTAATAGTCAAACATTTATGTAGTCTATATTTTATTTATTTATCAAAATAATAATTTATGTATTTATAATATTTGATTATTTTTAATACGAAATTAACCTTATAATCCTCTAAGTTAATTTATAAATGACAGTTTATGTTTGATATAGTCAAACATTTATATAGTTTATGTTTTATATATTTATTAAAATAAAAGTTTATGTAATTTATAATATTTTAAATATATGTATAATACATAATCATTTCTATATTTAGTAAAAAAATATTCATCCAAATATTTTAAATTCACATTTTATTTATGTAATTTGTACAATATTTTAGTATATGTATAATATATAATCAATTCTGAACATCGAAACTTATATGCATTTTTAGTATATGCATTTTTATTTATGTAATTTATACAATATTTTAGTATATTTTAGTATATTGTATATAGGATCGAAACTTTGAACATATAAAATTTCTTTAGAAATAAATAAAAACATAACAAAACACCTTAGCTATAACTTATTAATTGTATATTACTCAAATAAAAATATTAATTACCTTATATATAACATCAAAATATTAACAAAATAACAACTATGTATTTTTATTAAAATTATATATACTTTAAGATTGAAAAACCCTACAGATGAATTTAAATATATTCAATGAAACATCACATGAAGAACAAGATTAATTTGAATAAAATTAGTTAAGATTGCCTCCTATATATTCTCAGATTTAAAAAGATAAAATAACTGAAAATATAAAATACATATTCTATACAAAATAGAACACATACAAAAGGTTATATTTTAAGTTCTAACCATTTTAGAACATATGATTGATGTTAGGAGTTTTCAAGGCTCCTAAAACAAATGTTGTAGTATGAGTGAATGTCGAACCAGTTCTGAGGGATTCAAAGCACCAAGAATACAAATATTTACTTAATCTAAGTGCAACCGATAATTTGGATTGTTTTAAACTACTACTAATGAGAGAATGCAATAACAGAACAGTAAAAAAATAAATGAAGAAACTTTCTTTGGTTATGATAAAAGAGAACTCATGGGTAGAGGAATTAGACCTTGGGTGATCAAGTTTCAAACTAAGGATGGCAAATGATCAATCAAACTATCAATCTTAAGCTTAGACACAAACTTAAACAAACTCTATGTCTAGATGAATGTTCATTTGCTAACACATTTCAAACATCAAATGTTTTTGGTTGAATATTATGAAAGCAATCATTACTAGCAAGCCTATTGGCTATCTTAACACCTTTAACACCTTTAAAAGCTTAGGAGAGTTATCTCAGGCATTTCATTGAACACCTTGTAGGTGGGAAATGCCTAAAGATCAACTTTTGAGTGGCCAACTCAGAAGATGCATTATGAATACTCTACTAGCAAAGAATAAGAATGATCTACACTAAAACATCCTAGATCTAGTCTAATCACCCTTAATCTCCCTATCCCATGAATTCAAAGGAGGATTACTCACTAATCTCCATGATTCCTCTTAAACCCATATTGGATTTCAGATTAATCATGTAGAGACATACATAAAATAGATTGAAAATTAATAGAGTAACAAGAACAATGATCAAATAAATCCAAGAGATGAACTCTCCAAATGATTTTTGGTGGTTTTCTCAAAGGTAAAAGATAATCTGCCACTAATGGCTTCCAAAGAGTACTTAAACATAGGTTTTTCAAGTCTAAAACGTAGAGGGTAAAATGGTAAAAAGCACTGTTTCGGACGCAGCCGCAGCCATCTCCAGCCTGCTACATGGAGTCGCGACAACTCTGTCTCTAGGCCGCGGCCTGCTCTTCCTGCGACGGGAGCCTGCGAAATTCTCTGGCCGTGACGACGATACCAACTTGCAGTCCCGTAGCAGCCTCCATTTGCCTGCGGCAACAACCTGCGAAATTCTCTGGTCGAAAACATCATTTGTTCGTAACTCGGACGCAGGCAACTCTACCCTGCGAAATCAGCCTGCGGTTGTGTGCTCCTGTTCGCAGCCTTCATTTGGTCGCGATCTTTGCCCGCTACTACTCCATTCTTCAACTTTTTATGACTCATTTTGCTCCAAAACCTGTTTTGTACTTCTCCAAACCTGAAAACACACAAATATAATGCAATGCACCCTAAACATATCTATATTCAATTCTAAATGATTGATATGAATGCAAAATGGATGCTTAAAACCATGAAATGCACAAGATATCAAATCCCCCACACTAGTCCTTTACTTGTCCACAAGTAAACTAGCACGGACAAAGGAGGAGAGGTTTGAAAGAGGGGACTCATAACTAAAAGAAACACACATAGCACTCAAATCAACATCTAAATTCAGCATGAGCACACTCACTGTTATTATACTCTAGCTTCTCTAGGCCTATCTTAGCTCTTTTTGTCCCTACACTCATCATCATGCATTCACACATACAAATCAGCCAACTCTTATGTTCATTACGCATAGTATCAAGTGAATTCTTGCAAATGGTCAATTGGTCCAAATCATTTGGGTAAGGGTAGGATTTTTATTCAAGTGAGTCAAGAGGTTCAAGAAATATGATCTTTAAGGTGGTATACTCTCAATACTAGTAGCCTTGACATTGCACATAATATATCTAAGAAAGGGATCAACTCATGCATACAATGCTCAACCTCCATTGTTCTACCCTTTTCCTAAACATATATGATACACATTCATTCCCCAATACCAATCCCAACTCACATCTCTCACCCAAAGATCTCAAGAACATTTTTAACATAAAACTCTTTATTCTACAAGGGATTTATCACACTTTTTGAACACCTCTTAGCTCATACTAACTTTGCTAGTCCCCTTTCTTTATTCTTTTTTTTTCTTTTATATATTTTTTTATATTTGGGGGCTAAGACTTTTCACAGCTTGAGCTAGAGGTTTCTCTACTTATCCCATAAAAACTAGTCAATTAAGCACAAAGAGATTATTCTTTTCCTTCAACTTTTTCATATTCCCAAATCAAACTTTACAACACTCACCCCCATCCTATGGCTAGACAATAGTGTGTCTAATCTATCAAGAATGAAGATCAAGCATTGTCGTTCCCAATACTCTCAACATTATGTGTATGTAAGACTTTCCGAAAAAATGCCTCGCTCATCAATCAATGAAGGCTTAAAAGGAGGAAAGGATTTTGGGAGAGGTCTACCACTAGAGGTTGTCAAAAAGATTGGAATAAAAGATGTGACAACTCAAGTGTGTATAGCCATGATTCAGTACACAAGGGACCATGAGCAAGATGCATTAAGTTCGTCTAGTTCAAATAAGGTTGTAGTTGGCTTCAAAGACTGAGTTTCAGCAATTAACAAGTTTCAGGAAGAGTTTTCAAGGCTCGAAGCATACAAGTCTTTTTGAGAGGTGCATAAGCTACTCAAGCGCGAGGTCTCCTAATGCAAGTGAATGCTGCCTATATGCTCTAGACTCTCGTAGAAATGCAAGTGATGCAAACTAAATGATTCTTTTTGTGTTTTTCAAAATTTTCAAAATATATATATTTTTTATGCAAATAGATATGTACAATGCAAGACTCAATGCAAAATCATCAAAGCAAACATGATCAAATACTGGTACCTCCCCCAAACTTAAGTCACACAGTCTCTGTGTTGTTAAGTTGAGAGAAATACCCAAAAGAAAACTAATATGCAAAAAATAACTGGTATATACAAGGGAAAGGTGGTGGAGTGGTACCTCAAATGGAGAGTGGAGAAGGGGGCTCCTTCCCACCTTAAAGAGTTTCTTTCTCACTAACAACCACTGCAGCCTTGATCTTCTCAATGGAGGGGTCTCCACAAGTGATGGTTCCACAATACTCAACATCCAGGGAGACTGAATTGGGTAAGAGACAGCTTTGTTGACATTGAGGAGTGTGACCTTTTTGTTGGCACAATCGATGCAAGCACCCACAGTAGTAAGGAATGGTGTGCCCAGGATCAATGGAACTCTCTTCTCAGTAGCCATCTTCAAGACAGTGAGGTCTATAGGAATGGTGCAAGATCCAATCTTCAAAGGGAAGTCCTTGATGAGACCAATAGGGGTAGTAGAAGAAGAATCCCCAAACGTGAGAGAGGAAGTATATGGCTCCATGTGTTCAATCTCAAGACTCTTCACCATCTCCATTGAGATCACATTCACACTTGCACCAGAATCAACAAGAGGATCATCAAATGTGAGCTTACCAAGGGAGCAAGACAAGGTGAACTTCCCTTGGGATTCTAGTTTAGGGAAAGACTTTGGTGTGACTGGTGGATAAAGTTTCAAAGTTGAGATGTTGAAGCTCTGCTACTTCTGCTTGGTGGTCTACATTGTCTTTGATGAGCATCATTTGGACATGAGCCTCACGCATACCCGAGATCTCTGGAAGCTTAACTTCAATAGCACCTAGGTCTTTTCTGAACTTGGAAATCACCTTCTTCTAAGCTTTGGTGAGGACCCTTTGTGGAAATGGGAGCTTGTCATAGGGTGAATGCTCAACCTCAGTGGTGTCCTCCAGCTTGACCTCTTTCAGATTCTGGTCAGCTCTCTTCGCAACTGGTTTGTCAGCCATGGGTTCATCTCCCTTCAAAATATTTGCTTCAACCATCTTGTCAGCTTCCTCCACAATCTTTGCCTCAGCTGTTGCTACAATCAGATGCTCAACCTGTCCAATTTCAGTTCCAAACACCAATTTTTCAATTTCATCTACCTCTTTCTTGTGGTTACTCAATTCAATCCCTGAAGAAGTAGTAGAGAGGACAACATTGCAATACTCCTTGGGATTTTTCTCAGATTTTCCAGGTAGAGATCCTTGCTGGCGATTCTGGTGAGTGTTCATGGAAGCAAACTGGTTTTCCAAAGCCCTGAACTTGTTGTTGAGCTCATTGTAACTTCCATCAATCTTGGAGTGAAGGTTCTTCAACTCATATCCAACCTGCTTCTCACTTCTAGTCTGAGACTCCAAGATCTGTTTCAGTAGAACATCAGTGCTGCTTTCCTGAGGAGTAGAGGTAGAAGGATTAGCTTGTTGGTGAGAAGATTGGTTTCCTTTTTGGAGAAACCAGGAGGAGGGTTTTGCTGAGGCTGATAGTTGCCTTGCTGGTTGTTCCTAGGTTGATAACCACTCTGTTGGTTGTTAGGATAGGATTTCTGTTGGTAGTTGTTGTACTGAAAGTTGGGCTCTTTTTTGTACCAACTGCCATTATTGTTGATGAAACACAATTCTTCTTGACCTTCCAAACCTTCAACCTCATTGACCTTAGGTGGTGGTTCTTGGTTTGGGTTACCAACAAAGTGCAGCTGCTCTTGGGTAGCTTTATCAGCAATGAGTATGTCTATCTTATCTTGTAGAGCCTTTAGCTCCCTTCTTGTCTGCTTGTCATCAGTTCTACTGCCTCTGTCGTGGTCTCCATTGTAGACTGCGTCACTCTTCACCATGTTGTCAACCAACTCTTCTGCATCTTCCTCAGTTCTTCCCAAGAAGAACCCATTGCTAGCAGTATCCAATCTGGCTCTGTACTTAGGGAGAGCACCCCTGTAGAATGTGCTTAGCAAGTTTTCCTTGGAAAAACCATGGTGTGGGCATTGAGCTTGGTAGCCTCTGAATCTCTCCCAAGCTTCACTGAATCCTTCCAAGTTCTTCTGTTGAAAACTAGAAATCTCATTTCTCAGCTTAGCAGTTCTTGAAGTAGAGAAGAACTTCTCCACGAATGCTCTCTTGCAGTCATCCCAGGTGGTGATGGAATCGCTGGGTAGAGACTTCTCCCACTGATGTGCCTTATCCCCCAAAGAGAAAGGGAATAGCTTGAGCTTGAAGGCATCCTCGGACACACCATTGGTTTTTGACAATCCACAGTAACTGTCGAACTTATCCAAGTGATCAAATGGGTCTTCTACAGCCAAGCCATGATACTTGTTGTTCTCGATCACGTTGAGGAGTCCTGGTTTGACCTCAAAGTTGTTGGCTTCCACAGCCGGTGCTAGGATTCCCAACCTATGACCATGAATGTTAGGGCGGTCATAGGTACCAATGGGTTGAGCTGGTCGATGTGGGTGTCGTGGCCCTTGTGGTGGATTGTTGTTAACTCCTTGGCCGTTTGCAGCATTTTGTGGTGGATCCTCCATATCAATATCCAACCTCTGTAAGTGAGCCTGTTGCTCTTCTTGTCTTCTCTGTCTTGCTATATCTCTTTCAAGTGCTCTGATATCTGCAACTCTTGGAACTAGGTTTGTTGGACCCCTGCTCCTCAAGTTCATACACCTGAAATGCAAGGAGGGATGAAGATGGAGAATCAGTAACAAGATAAAAGTAAAATGACTTAGTCTCAAGCAAGTGACTAAATCTCAATGTTTAAATCTACTCAGAATTTGGCAACGGTGCCAATTTGATGTTAGGAGTTTTCAACGCTCCTAAAACAAATGTTGTAGTATGAGTGAATGTCGAACCAGTTCTTAGGGATTCAAAGCACCAATACAAGTACCTACTTAATCTAAGTGCAACCGATAATTTGGATTGTTTTAAACTACTACTAATGAGAGAATGCAATAACAGAACAGTAAAAAAATAAATGAAGAAACTTTCTTTGGTTATGATAAAAGAGAACTCATGGGTATAGGAATTAGACCTTGGGTGATCAAGTTTTGAACTAAGGATGGCAAATGATCAATCAAACTATCAATCTTAAGCGTAGACACAAACTTAAACAAACTCTATGTCTAGATGAATGTTCATTTGCTAACACATTTCAAACATCAAATGTATTTGGTTGAATAATATGAAAGCAATCATTACTAGCAAGTCTATTGGCTATCTTAACACATTTAACAACAAATGTCTTTGGTAAAGTATGTTAAAAGCTTAGGAGAGTTATCTCAGGCATTTCATTGAACACCTTGTGGGTGGAAAATGCCTAAAGATCAACTTTTGAGTGGCCAACTCAGAAGATGCATTATGAATACTCTACTAGCAAGGAATAAGAATGATCTACACTAAAACATCCTAGATCTAGCCTAATCACCCTTAATCTCCCTAACCCATGAATTCAAAGGAGGATTAATCAGTAATCTCCATGATTCCTCTTAAACCCATATAGGATTTCAGATTAATCATGTAGAGAGATACAGAAAATAGATTGAAAATTAATAGAATAACAAGAACAATGATCAAATAAATCCAAGAGATGAACTCTCAAAATGGTTTTTGGTGGTTTTCTCAAAGGTAAAAGATAATCTGCCACTAATGGCTTCCAAAGATTACTTAAACATAGGTTTTCCAAGTCTAAAACGTAGAGGGTAAAATGGTAAAAAGCACTGTATCGGACGCAGCCGCAGCCATCTCCAGCCTGCAACATGGAGTCGCGACCACTCTGTCTCTAGGCCGCGGCCTGCTCTTCCTGCGACGGGAGCCTGCGAAATTCTCTGGCCGTGACGATGATACCAACTTGCGGTCCCGTAGCAGCCTCCATTTGCCTGCGGCAACAGCCTGCGAAATTCTCTAGTCGAAAACATCATTTTGTTCGTAACTCGGACGCATGCAACTCTACCCTGCGAAATCAGCCTGCGGTTGTGTGCTCCTGTTCGCAGCCTTCATTTGGTCGCGATCTTTGCCCACTACTACTCCATTCTTCATCATTCTGAACTTTTTATGACTCATTTTGCTCCAAAACCTGTTTTGTACTTCTCCAAACCTGAAAACACACAAATATAATGCAATGCACCCTACACATATCTATATTCAAGTCTAAATGTTTGATATGAATGCAAAATGGATGCTTAAAACCATGAAATGCACAAGATATCAATGATAAAGGTAAGAATCAGATGTTCTATCTATGATATATGATAGAGTAAATGATAGAATAGAGATAAACGTTTTCTAAATTTTTCTACAATGAAGTAGAAAACCTAGAATACGTATTGTACAATAGAAATAACAACGTTTGTTGGTTAGAACTGAGACATACATATTCTATATATAGATAGATCATAGATAAAAGCTTACAATATGAATGCTAAATTTTATAAAACGTTGAAGGTAGGTTAAAATGTGTATTGTATCCTTGTAAAACGAGTTATAATATACATTCTAACAAATCTAGATTAATACATTCAAATTGTTTTTGAAGTTTAATTTTTATATTACAACATATAAAATATTCTCATGATTATATTGATTTTTTCATATTTTTCTGAACTTTTTACAATTTTGAATAACTATTTTCATTATTACGAAGGTATTTATGTCTAAAATTAACCAATTATTGCAAAGGTATAAAGTGACAAATACATTCTCATTATGACCTATTTTTCCAATTTCCCCTTGTTTTTACTTCTTTTTTTTGTCAACACTTTGTTTTTACTTCAAACTAGTAGTTTTTTCTCCATGTGCAGATGATAAATTTTTTAAAAATCATTATTTTATATAAAATAAAATTTTCAATTTTTAATTTTTATATTTTAACTTTATTGGTTAAAAATAAAATAATAATGTATTTATTTTTAGTTTTTTTGTTCAAGTTTAGTTTAACTTTTAATTTGATTTTATTAAATTTTCATAAAAAATACATTTTATATATGTATATATATATTTTTTAAAATTCATATTATAATTTAGTTAATTACTTTTATTTTAAATATTCAAATATATAAATTAATTCTAATAAACATATACATCAAATAAATATAAAATATATAAGTTGATAAAATATATAATTATAACTACACTCATTTTGATTATATATTATAATAATATATGATTCATAAAATTATGTAAAAATGTTATATTCTTAATTATTATTTACTTATTTATGTGATATATATTTATATATATATTTTAATAGATATACAAAAGTTATAGCTATTACCATATTTTAAAAATCTTACAAAAATGAATATTTATTTATAGAGAAAAAAAAAATTTGATATAAATTTTATTAGCTATTACTATATCATAAAATTTTGAATAATATGAAAAATAGTTATTAGTTATTACCATATTTAAGAAATTTTATCAAAAAATTAAATTTTTATATAAAATTTTTTATATGTCACAAATGGGCCCAGTTTTTATTTTAGGTTGTTCACACTGTGCTTAAATCCAACATTAAAGTAGAATAAAAAAATTAACCAAAATTAAGTATGTAAGAGGAATCGAACTTGGACAAGGTGGGTCAATCAAAGAGAAGAATGACCAAATGAGCTACTGAATTCTTAAGCAAGTATAGTACAAAAACTTTGTTTTGACATTTAACCTGTCATATGACACCCTATCCTTCAATATATGTCCGACTCTGGAAGCCATGTCCTACTTTTTTTAAGTCGTGTCAATTTTTTCTTAAAATAAATATAGTGATGAAATATGTACAAATCACAACTCAAATAATATTTAGGGGATTCTAGTTTAGAATAAAATCTACTTAAACTTTTTCACTTTTTAATTCCAAAATAATATAAAAATGAGGTTATTCTAAAAATAAAATAAAACGATTATTTTTTGTTCATATATTATTTATTTTTTATTTCAAAATGGAATATGTTGAAATAAAATATGGAGTAATATATTGTAGAGGCATTTATAGAAGAAGGGCTTTTGTAAACCAACCAGAGCAAGTCACCCCTAGAAATACAGAGACAAAGAGGACACTGATGGAGCAAAGTGGAGTTTTGTACCGTTTACTAGTACAACGGTAAAGTGTTTGTGTGTGTAGGGTTTAGTACTGATGGTGGACCTGCGCAGTGGCCCTGTGCGGTGGCCCTCTCTCTGACTCTTGGTTTGTGGATGCTTGGTAGACTAACTTGAAATCCACAAATTTTTGGTTGTTTTCAAAATTGATCTGGTAGAACTACATTATGTCGTCATGGTAAAGTTGTGTCAAGTCTAAGTGTTTGTGGCATATGCATGTGAAGACATGCGTAAAGTCTGCTAGATAAGATTTTTAAGAGTTCCAAAAATCTTTAGACTGTAAGTATCCATCTAATGTTTGCAGATAAATTAAAAGTCAGTTATTGTTTTTTTCCTTTTGAAAATTCAAAAAATACGTATTGTTCCTAAGTCCTGCGCTAAAGTGTTTCTATGTGATAAGATTTTGAAGTTTATGAAAAGCTTGTAGACTTCACGTAAGCATGTCGAATGTATGTATACCAAATATAAATATGCATGTTGGATCTGTTGGAATAAGCTTGAACTTAGCTTGAGGAGAAAGCAACCTAATCCTACCGAGTTCTGGTTCACGAAAGGATTAGGAAAATATCCAAATATGTTATACCTAATGAGTTTAGGAAATTTAGTTATATATAAAGAGATGCAAGGGTGTTGCATAACTTATGAGTTTTAAGAGTTTGTGAGATTGAGAGAGCTCGAGGTTTTGAGTTAGTTTCCTTAAGATTAATAAGAAGAATTTTCTTATTTGAGTTCATAATCTTGTTCGTGAGACTTCTATATTGGTGAGACTTGATTTCTATATTTGGTATCAGAGCATAAAGATCATTGATGTTCGTTGCCGTTCGTGAGATCGAAGGAGAAGCTTAAAAATCATTGAAGTTATGGAGAAGAAGATGACCATGGTTGATGATGAGAATGGAAAAAGGATTTGAGATAAAATCCATGGAACTTGAATTCTTTTCTATCAAGTATCCAATGTTAAAACCTCTAATTACACCGTGCTGGCCAAGCGAATGAAGATTGTTGGGTTTATAAACAAGGTGTGGGAAGCCGTTCTGTCCGAAACTAAAACGGAAGAGAAGAACTACATGGTGATTGGTTTCTTGTTCCAATCTACACGAGTGGTGTTAATATTACACGGTGGAGCTCACCAAGTCCCTGATTCAAATAAAACAGGCAGTGAATATATTGTTGGAAGACGATATATTTATGAAGAAAGAATCAGTAGAGAAGGGAAAGAACTACAAGATAAACAGTGCAAATTATTATCAGCTAACATGGCCGAGTAGATGATGTAATCATGTAAAGGATAGATTAGTCAATACTAAAGCCCTAGTCTCCTTATGCATGTCGTATATATATTGTACATTCGTTAATAATAAGATTAAGCTTCCCAACCCATATGGTATCAGAGCCGTACGGTTCAAAGACCTAAAATTTTTTTCCGCCTCCTTTATTTTAACGCTTTCCTCTTCCTCTTGATCCTCTATCTCTCATGGCTTCACCGGCAAACTCTGAAACTGTTACCGTGATTGTTGATTCAGTCAAACTACTCCATGTTAACATGTCAAACGTAACCAAACTCACAGCCTACAACTTCTTGATGTGGAGCCGTTAAGTTCATGCCTTGCTCAATGGCTATGGCCTCGCAAGCTACATCGATGGAACAGTAGATGTCCCTCCTCCGACGAACAACGATGATGGTGTCGTCACTCCTAATCCGGCATATGCCGCCTATCAAAGACAAGATCAACTCATATATAGTGCCTTGCTAGGTGCTATCTCTGTTTCGGTGCAACCGATCCTTGCGACTACTTCAACGTCAGCTCAGATCTGGGAAAAGCTATCCCCTACATACGTGAAACCAACGAGGGGTCATATCCAGCAACTACGTTAGCAAATCAAACAATGGGAGAAGGAAACTAAGTCGATCGATGAGTATCTGCAGGGATTTACGACTCGGTTTGATCAGCTTGCACTTCTCGGTAAAGCAATGGATGTAGAAGACCAGATCGAATACATTCTTGAAGGCCTATCCGATGATTACAAGCAGGTAGCTGATCAAATCCAGAGCCGTGAAGTGCCTCCCTCTCTCACTGAGATTCATGAGAAGTTACTTAACCATGAAGTGAAACTACAATCAGTGGTCGCCAATTCTTCTCCATTACCTGTCTCTGCGAATGTTGCAAGGTACCGTCCGTCTGGCAATAGCAACAACAGGAACAACAACAATGGTAATAGAGGACATAACCGCTACAACAATCGCAACTCTCAGACATGGCAACAACAACAACAATTCCAGCAACAACAAGATCAAGGTTCACGTGGCTATCAAGGCAAATGCCAAATATGTGGAGTTTTTGGCCATAGTGCTAGACGCTGTTCTCTTTTCCAAGGGTCAGGTTTCTCCTCCAGCAGTGCACCTACGCAGTACTCATCACCGCAAGTCCCGTGGCAACCTCGTGCCAATAATGCAGCCATGCCTTACAATCCAAACAATTGGATACTCGACAGTGGAGCAACCCATCACCTGACCACTGATCTCAGCAATTTGGCGTTTCACCAACCCTACAATGGTGTCGAGGAAGTGATCATAGCTGATGGTTCCGGACTCCCCATCTCTCACACTGGTTCTTCAACTCTCTCTACCTCATCTCGATCTCTTGCCTTAAACAATATTCTCTTTGTCCCTAACCTTCATAAAAACCTTATATCCGTTTACCGCTTGTGTAATACTAATAAAGTTTTCTTTCCTGCTCATTTTCAGGTGAAGGATCTCAGCACGGGGGCCCGATTACTCCAAGGCAGAACTAAAGATGAGCTATACGAGTGGCCAGTCCTATCCAACCAAACCGTCTCTCTTTTTGCATCTCCTTCACCCAAAACAACTCTACCCTTGTGGCATTCTCGACTTGGTCACCCGTCCCAACCTGTTTTACAAACTCTTGTTTCTCAGTTTTCTTTACCGCTTTCTACTTCTTCTCAAAAACAGTTCCCTTGTTCGCATTGTCTTATTAATAAAACCCATAAGTTGCCTTTTTATACAAACACTATAAAATCTCAAACACCTCTCGAATATGTCTATTCTGATGTCTGGACATCTCCTCTGGTTTCTATTGATAACTTCAAATATTAACTCATCTTCGTTGATCACTTTACACGCTACACATGGCTATATCCGTTAAAGCATAAATCTCAGGTGCGCGAGACCTTTATCGCCTTCAAAGCAATTGTGGAGAACCGGTTTCAAACAAAGATCAAGGCACTATATTCAGACAATGGTGGCGAGTTCATCGCTCTACGTCAGTTTCTCTCAACTCATGGCATCGCGAACTTGACCTCTCCACCTCATACACCGGAGCACAATGGGATTGCTGAGCGTAAACACAGTCATGTTGTAGAAACCGGCTTGACACTTCTTCATCAAGCTTCTCTCCCTTCTACATACTGGACGTATGCGTTTGCCACCGCCGTATACCTCATCAATAGACAACCGAGCTCCGTCCTTGGAAATGTGTCTCCATACAAGAAGTTGTTTCAGCAATCACCAAATTATGAAAAGTTACGAGTATTTGGGTGTTGCTGCTATACATGGCTTCGACCCTACACTGCTCACAAACTGGATAAGAGGTCTATGGGGTGTGTCTTTCTAGGGTACTCACTCACCCAAAGTGCGTATTTGTGTCTTGATAAGAGTACCGGTCGCATCTATACATCGCGCCATTTTCAGTTTGATGAAGATCACTTCCCTTTTTCACAAGAAACCAAGAGTCCAAAGACAAATAATGAAAATCAGACATCTACCTTCCCTTCTCAACCACAAGCTACTTCTGTTCCTTTTTCTCTTTCACCCTATCCGCTCGTATCAGCTCCATCGCTGCCGCCCCTGAGCTCGGATTCTCACCAGTTATCATCATCTTCATCGATGAACAATGGTGACAATAATGTGCTGCTGTCAGGTAACATATCTAATGAGTTGGAAACTAATTCTGCAGGACTTTCAGGTGTTGCACAAGACCAACCTATACCGAATCCTACCCCAAACACTTCACCTCAAATACAACCCGAAACCACCACTAGACCTTCCTCCTCTACAAATGTCCAACCCCAGTCTCCACCTACAATACAACCAGTACCAGAAAACATCCGTCCCATGAGAACTCGATCCAAAAATAACATAGCCAAACCCAAGCAAAAGCTCACCCTACTAGCTGCCATCCCCACCAAACCACAAATACCCACCACCTTAAACCAAGCTTTACGAGATGAGAAGTGGAGAAACTCGATGAGTGCAGAGATCAACGCTCAAATACGAAACCAGACGTATGACTTGGTCCCGCCGCATCCATCTCAACATGTCATCCCTACCAAATGGATTCACACTGTGAAATATCTTCCTAATGGAGAGATTGACAGGCACAAATCTCGCTGGGTAGCACGCGGCTTTAATCAGCAATATGGGGTGGATTACTTGGAAACCTTTAGTCCAGTTGTGAAATCCATCACGATTCGGCTGGTGTTGCAACTCGCAGTCTCTCGCTCATGGACAGTCAAAGAACTTGACGTCAACAATGCATTTCTTCAAGGTACTCTTACTGATGAAGTTTATGTCTCTCAACCTCCTGGTTTTGTAGATAAGGATCGACCGCATCATGTCTGTCGACTAAACAAGGCGCTGTATGGGATTAAACAAGCACCTCGGGCTTGGTATCAAGAGTTGAAAATTTTTCTCTACTCTGTTGGTTTCAAGAACTCTGTTGCAGACACGTCGGTCTTCACGTTTATCAGGCCAGGATGCATTCTCTACTGCTTGGTGTATGTCGATGACATAATAGTGACTGGAAGTACTAACGCCCTTGTCATGAGTTCATCACTACACTGTCAAACTCTCTCAAAGATCCCACCGATATCAATTATTTTCTTGGCATCGAAGCTACACCTACAGCCCAAGGTTTACATTTGATGCAGAGAAAATATATTCTTGATTTACTTGGCCGCACAAAAATGCTAGACTCAAAGACAGTATCGACACCTATGGCGACCTCACCGAAACTCTCGCTGCAGTCTGGAACATCTCTTGCAGACCCCGGAGAATACAGAACAGTCATTGGCAGCCTGCAATACTTGTCCTTTACGAGACCTGACATAGCTTATGCAGTAAACCGGTTATCCCAGTTCATGCATCGCCCAACAGAGCTCCACTGGCAGGCTGCAAAGAGAATGCTACGATATCTCGCCGGAACAACCTCCCATGGGATTTTACTACGCAAAGACTCTCCTATAACGCTTCATGCGTTTTCTGATGCAGACTGGGCTGGCGACACCGATGATTTCGTCTCAACTAACGCCTACATTTTGTACCTTGGCATGTCTCCTATAGCTTGGTCTTCAAAGAAACAAACGGGTGTCGCACGATCATCTACTGAAGCGGAATATCGGTCAGTCGCAAACACTGCAGCTGAGATACGATGGGTTTGTTCACTACTTACGGAGTTGGGAATCACATTATTGCGAACACCAGTAGTATACTGCGACAACGTGGGCGCCACTTACCTCTCTGCCAATCCAATATTCCATTCCAGGATGAAGCATCTCGCCTTAGACTTCCATTTCATCAGAGACAATGTCAATTCTGGAGCTCTTAGAGTGGTGCATGTCTCTACTCGCGACGAGCTTGCGGATGCTTTCACCAAACCCCTGTCACGCACGAGATTTCAAGAACTGATGAGCAGGATTGGAGTGAAACACCTCCCTCCATATTGAGGGGGGGGTGTAGATGATGTAATTATGTAAAGGATAGATTAGTCAATACTAAAGCCCTAGTCTCCTTATGTATGTCGTATATATATTGTGCATTCATTAATAATAAGATTAAGCTTTCCAACCCATAGGCCGTTACTATTATACACGCTGGAACTGAACAAGTAATGGAATCTAGGTCACAAACCCCGATGGCGGATTTTGAGAGAACCGGTGAAGAAGAAGAAGAACAGCAAGTTGAAGCAAGAGGCGGTGGACGATCTGGTAGCTATAAGAACAGTTCATACAAGCAAAGGCATGATAAAGAGAGAGATGCATACATTGATAAAGAGAGAGTTACGTTTCTTCTTCTGTATTATCAATGTAATAAGATAAGACATTATGAATCAGATTGTCTTGAGCGATTGCTTAAGCTTCAAGAAGCCAACTTGAAGAAATAGATGGAAGAGTGGTTGATAGCTTACGATGAAGTGAGTAAGCAGCAGGAGGAAACAATAACATGCTCAGGAGAAACCAACGAGACTATGGGAGAGTTCAGGTGAGTGAAGAAGATTTTATTTGAAGTGAGACTCGGGCTTGTTCCTTCTCACAAAACTTTGTTATCTTCAGAAGAGAAAGTGAAAAAAGGAACTCGAGAAACAGAGGAGCAGTGTGAAGAGCCTGAGAGATGCTCACATTGAAGCAAAGAGTGAGAGAGTAAAGCTCAAAGTCTCTACGGCTAAGAATACTAGTACACGGGGTGTGAGAGTATCATCAGAATCAAAACCTCGGTTGATCCAACTTAAGGAAGATCTGAGGAAAGAAAATGAGCTGATAGCATCATTCTCAAGTGAAAAAGCTAAAGCACTTGATGAGGCTTTAGAAGCTCAGAAAATGGCTGAGGAGAATTTCGAGATTGAAAATAACAAGGCAGTTGAGGCAGGGGTAAATGTTTTTCATAGAAAAGAAGAAGAACTCGAGATTGTCAAGAATCAACATGCTTCAGACTCAGCTATTCTTTTTCTTTTGGTAATCCAGGACCTGGAGAAAGTAAAACAAGAATTGGCGGCATCTAACAATGCCAAGAACATGTTTTTTTTAGCCAAGCAAAAAATGCTAGCTTGATGTTTTCCATTTATACAGAGAAAGTGGACATCTCTTTATTCAAGTTAATACGGTTGAAGGCAATGCTTGATTCAACTAGAGAGAACGAAACCATCTCCAACAAGGAGTTCCGTGAGCGCAGTGTGTACGATAATTGGCTTGGGTCTTTGTTCGGGTTTATAGAGGGATTTGATGGTGATGGATCTTGTCCTGGTGCATTCATTTCCCCTGCTAGTGAGGATGAGGTGTTGAGTCGTGTGAGAAGCAGCGATGGAGGAGAGAGTGCAAACGTTCATCTAGCGTTTGGTTTTTGTCGTTACCACTTGGGAGTGAAGGATTTTCTTTCAGTCAGTATAGTTTGCAAGTCTCTGCATATGACTGTCTGTAAAGACTCGCTACTGTGGAAACATATCCACACTTCCCAACCGTTGTCTGAGAAAATGAATGATGAGTCTCTTCTGCTGTTAGCCGAGAGGGCTCATGGTACTATGCAGTGTCTGCGGTTCGTAGATTGCTCGAAAATTACAGAGGATTGTCTTAAGAAGGTGTTGAGTGCAACCCACAAGTAGTCAAGCTTGGCGTACCTGGATGCAAAAGGATCAGCATCGATGGCCTTGTGAGCATCTTGAGGGACCTGAAGTATGCAAGAAGCTTTGAAGCAGAGGTTAAAGAACGAGATAAGATCATTGAGAAATTTAATGCTGCGATAGAAGTTTTGAAGATGGCCAAGCCTTACGCCCACGGATCATCTGACCAGTGGTGCAACAAAGCCATAAAACTGCAGGAACAGTTAGACGAAGCCAACATGATGAAGAGATCTGACTCAGCCTCTCTGGTGTCTTTGACGAAACAGCTAGAAGGAAGAAATAAAGGTTTGCACGCTGTGGTGTTTGAGATGACTGATCTCAGAGATAAGGCTAAGTTAATTGCGACAGTGGGGCTTAGGCAAAGTCAGGATCTCGATAAATCAGAACAGCTGCTAGAGACTTCTGAAGAATTATTATCTAAAGCTGAGAAAGAGGCAAAGAAACTGAAGAGTGAGCTTGAAACTGTCAAGGAGGAGAAGAAACAGGGTTTAAAGAGAAATCAGATTCTTCTGGAAGAGAAGAATAAGATCAGGTCGAAAGTGGAAGAGGAGAAGAGCAGGATAGCTATGCAGAGTTTAGTTTCAGCGTTACTGCAAGCGTCGAGTGAAGCACGCGTGTTGAAAGAAAAATTGTTGAACCAAGGTGGTCACGATTACGAGACGCAACTAGAACTTTACAAGTCTGAAGTCACACAAGTCAGTGAGGTGGAACAAACCAAGATAAGAGAGACTGGTTTGTTTAATCACGTGAAGAAGTTTAAAGAAGAAGTTTTTTCAATGGGAAAAGAAACGAAAGGGTTGGGAAATTTGGTGAAAAGGACAAAGGAAGAAGCTAATGGAGCATTGAAGAAAGAGTCTCTGATAAGAGATGATCTCACCGAAGTGGAAGATGATATGTTTTATCTTCAGGAAGCTCACAGAGAAGTAAGAGCTGAAAGCTTGAAATTGAAATCGAAAATGCTGGACGAAGAAACTCAGTTTCAAAGCATTCTTCATGAGATCGATTTGCTCAGAGTAAAAGAGAATGATGGCAAGAGCGCGACAAGACATATATTTTATGTCTGTGAAAGTCTAATTACGTGGTGTTCGAGCAAACAAGAGACTGTTGTGTTACCGCCGTGTGAAACTGAAAACATGGCAGGGACTGAAGCCATGAAAGATGTTATATGGTCTCAAGAGTTACATCGGCTTACCGAGAGTGAACAGAGAGTCGATGTCTTGATGAAAGAGTTTGGGAAATTGAAGCTCAAGAAGATGAGAAGTATTATCGAAGGCTTTTTGAAAATGGATTTCAAGTTTAAGGGGGAAATTGTTGGAATAAGCTTGAACTTAGTTTGAGGAGCAAGCAACATAATCCTACCGAGTTATGGTTCATGAAAGGATTAGGAAAATATCCAAATATGTTATACCTAATGAGTTTAGGAAATTTAGTTATCTATAAGGAGATGCAAAGGTGTTGCATAACTTATGAGTTTTATGAGTTTGTGAGATTGAGAGAGCTTGAGGTTTTGAGTTAGTTTCTTTTTTTTGCTAAACTGTGAATATCATAAAATGAAAGGTTTAGGGTTACATTAAGCCTATTTGGTGATACCTTGGCAAAAAAGAAATAAAAAACAAGGTATGCACAAAATTTTTAGATTAGAATAGAACAAGTCATCTTATCCAAAGCTGCATAAGAGGAGAGAACTTTCTCTTATGTCTTCTCGCAGTGATCGTGTTGCGGATATCCCTATCAATGCTGTTGAACGTCGTCTGCGATGGGGAGAAACCCGTGAGATGGACTTCTGAATTTCGCTGCCTCCAGACGTTGTATAGAAGTGATTGAGTTCCTAGCTTCTTGAGGGTGGTAGGAGTTGATGGCGAAGGTAGTCGGAGCCAGGACAAGAGCTCTTCCCAAGTGAGGAGTAGCAAACGGTGAGGATCAAGTCTCTCGAGGATCATCTTCCAGAGTGTTGTGCTGTACGTGCAGGTGAGGAACAGGTGCTCTCTGGTCTCATCGTGATTGTTGCAGAAACAGCAGGCTGTTGGTATATTTAGACCCCAAGAAGCAAGCCTCATTTTCATCGGGAGTCTATTGAGATTTGCTAGCCACATATTGAACGCCTGTCTTGGGATTGCTCCATTGAATCACACAGATTTTGCCCAAACCTTTTTCTCTGCTCTTGGTCTTACCGCCTCCCAAGTCTTCGAAGAGGAGAAACCCTTGCAGTCCTTGGACTCAACAACCCAGTGAAAAGAGTCCGGAATTGACTGTTCTAATGGCAGTTGGACAGTCGTTAGGTGAATATGAAGCGCAAGAGCATTGTCCGATCTAGGTTGAGCAAGTCTCCAAACTGTATCATTTGTGGCGTCCTTTACCGAAGCTGAGAGAGGTACTCTGGTGACTCTTGGACCTGAGTCTCCAAGGAATTTAATGAGCTGGCCAAAAGGAGTCCAGGCGTCATACCAGAACCTTGAATCAACCCCATCATTCACTGTGCATTTTAAGAACTGTACGGCCAAGGGCCTGAGGGAGAGAATGGATTTCCAGGCTGCTGAGTCAGAGCTTTTTCTTTCAGTCTCCCAGAAGCTTGAGTTTTGGAGATGGTAATGCTTATGCCACCCAAAGCGAGTGTGTTCCAGAAAACAGAAGCCAAATAAATCTCAGGCACAGAACTTTGTTCCAGTCATTGAATCTTCGCAGGCCTAGGCCTCCCTCTAATTTCGGTAGGCAAACAGTTGTCCACGCCACTTTTGCTGTCGCTCTGTTGTCAATGTTCCCAGCCCATAAGAATTTCGAACAGAGAGATTCTATCTTCTTCAAACAATCCTTAGGTAGAATGAAGGTAGACATCCAAAAGGTAACGGTTCCATTTATGACCGATGACAAGAGCTGTAGTCTGCCAGCATAAATCAGCATTTTAATAGCCCATGACCTGAATGTATCAGCTAGCTTGTGTAGCAGGGGATCATATTCTGATACCTTAAGTTTCCTATGCATTAGGGGTAACCCGAGGTATGAATAGGGAGCTTACCAATTGGGAACTCGTAGCTTGCCACCTCCATAGTTTCACTAGCGTTAAGCCCAGTTACAAAAAGCTCAGATTTTTCTCTGTTTACATTGGGACCTGACCATCCTGCAAAATCATCCAGTGTTTCTGTGATAGCATGTAGAGAAGCCGAACCTCCGTCAAAGAAAATCATCACATCATCCGCAAACATTAAATGAGAGAAGTCAATTTCCGCAGCATTAGGATGATACGTGATATATCCGGTGTCAAACCTGGAACTCAAGAGGCGAGAGAAAACCTCCATTGCCAAGACAAAGAGGTAAGGCGAGAGCGGGGCCCCTGTCGCAATCCCTTAGAACTCTTGAAATACCCCCCAGAAACTCCATTGACCGAAACAGAGAAAGTAGGCGATGTGATAAATTCGGCGATCCAACTGATAAAGGTTTCTGGGAAGTGTATGGATCTGAGAGTAGATAAGATAAAATCCCACCTGATAGAGTCGAAGGCCTTTCTCAAATCAACCTTGAGCATACCTCTTCTGGAGATGTTCCTTCTGTTATAGCCGTGAACCATTTCAGTGGCGAGAAGGACATTTTCAGACAGTAGTCTTCCTTTTATAAAGGCAGATTGCGATGGTGAGATGACATGGAAGAGAATCTCCTGAAGACGGTTTGTTAGCAATCTGGAAATCATTTTATAAAGGGTATTGACGCAGGAGATTGGTCGGAAATCCTTTGTCTTGTCTGCGTTAGGTGACTTAGGGATCAGGACTAGAGAAGTTGAGTTCCATTGTTTGAGTAGCCTGCCTGATCTGAAGAACTCAAGGATTGTTTATGTTGCATCCACACCAACAATGTTCCAAGCCCCAGTGAGAAATTCTGCTGAATACCCGTCAGGACCGCTTGTTTTGTTTGGTGGCAAAGCAAAGAACGCGTCTCTGATTTCCTGTCTCGTGAACTCCCTGGTAAGTCCGGTCTTTTGGGTTTCTGAGCAGCGAAAAGGCATTAGCAACGATAGGTCTTGCGGGTCAAGCAGGGAGGGTTCTTGTTCAGCTCCCATCAAGCCTGCGAAGTAATCTATGCAAAGGTTTTGAACCACTAGCTGACCTTCAACTCTTCTGCCTTGGTCGTCTAAGAGATAGTGAATGTGGTTAGACGATCTTCTTGTTGCTATTAGCCTGTGAAAGTAAGCTGAGTTGCAGTCTCCTCCTTTGATCGAGTTTATGTGAGATCTTTGGAACAGAAAGCGCTCTTCTGCTTTAGATAATGTGACCCATTCTTCCAGTGCCATTTTTCAATAGTCGCAGAAGCTTCAGAAGGCAAAAGGAGAAGGTTCTGCTGAGCTGATAGTAATCTGATGTGGGATTCTTCAACACGCCTTTCCAGGTTGGAATAGTTATCTCTGCTGAATGTTCTAATATCCGACTTAAGCAGTTTAAGTTTCATTGAAATAGTGAACATCGCTGAGCCAGTAACGTTCGTAGAGTACCAAAGCTCGGTCAGATAATCCAGAAACTGCTCATTGTGGAGTAGAAAGTTGTAGAAACCGGAAAGGTCTTTTTTCTCTAACCGAAGACGGTTTCAAGATCACAGTACAGACCGCGTGCTCTGAGAAGTCAGGTTCCCCGAAGACAGCGATAGAATCCGGAATGAGTGACAGCCAAGGGTCATTGACAAGAACTCTGTCCAGTTTCTTTGCAGTCAGGTTTGTTTTGCTCTTGTTTGTCCAGGTGAATTTTGGACCTTTGTAGGTTAGATCTGCTAGGTCGGCTTCAAGTAGGGCTTCCCTGAACAATCTTGTTTGAGCATCAATGTTGAGTGAAGACGGTTTTGAATGTTCCTCCGGGTGGAGAGTTGGTTGAAATCTCCTAGGACAATCCATGGTCTGTTTCTGATTCTCACATCTTCACTTAAGCTACCAAGCTCTTTCCAAAGCTCTAATCTCTGCTCATCATCATTTGAAGCATAGATAATGGTTATAATGTAGGCAGTTGGACAGTTTGGAAACCGTACTACCTCCGAGGTAATCGCCTGGAGGGTTTCTGTAGCACAGTGACAGTTACTGACGGGTGCCATACCACCCAAATCTTCCCGATATCTGAGAATTATAATTCTCAGTAAAATTCCAGCCCGCAGAATTCCGTTGATGAACTTCTGACTCATAGGCTGCTTTACATGGGTTTCTATAATACCCCCGAAAAGTGGTTTATCGAGCTTCCACCATTTTCTAAATCCGCTGCGGTGACTATATACGTGGAAACCCGCGTACATTCCAGCAAGAAATTTCTTATTCTTTCAAGAGATTAATAAGAAGAGTTTTCTTATTTGAGTTCATAATCTTGTTCGTGAGACTTGAAGCATTCGAAAAAATTATGGCTTCATACAAGTCTGCTTCTTTTTTCTTTTTTTTTGCTAAACCTTCATACAAGTCTGCTGAATGTATGTCGAGTGTCGACTGAATATTATCTGTTAAGACATTATGCAAGTATGGCGACTAAGTTAAAAAGCGCAATCAGAAATGAACAAACACAAAGGTTGAGTTTCAAAAATATATGTAATTAGAAAAACTGTAGAATCACAACCATACATAAGCAGCGAATAATTATCAATGAAATTTCAAAAAAGGATGTACGTAGTAGCTCGCGGTTAGAAGCTGTTTGTCCATTTTGTTTTCATCAAGCTTCTCTGGTGCAAGCGTTTCTCTAACTCACCTTTACATATTTTTCTCAAAAATAGAATTTTAAAATAGAGGTTATTTTTACATCACTATATTTTTCTAAAGAAAAGAAAACTAAATTTTTCTCAAAAATATATCAAATCAATATAGCATTTTCTATATTTAGATATACAATATATATTATACCTACACTGCTAAAACAGAATCTCTACAAGGATTTTGTCCTTGGCTTGTGGAGTTATTTACATTTCTATGACATTTTTATTTGGATTTTATTTATTTATTTCACCACCTATTACTCAATCAATCAGTTATTCCCATTTTAAATCATTTATAATTCCAACTAAACTAAAAGGCCATCGAATTTATCAAAATTATTTTTACTCAACAAGGCGCAGACATTACCCTTTTTGTTTTAAAAAAAAAAATTTTGGTAGTCAATTAAATATAAACAGAAATAATATATTTGTTATATATTTTTAAATTTTATAAAATAAAAAAAATTATTAATGTCAATTAGAATATTTAATATAGTAGAATGATAAAAAAACAGTAAATTTTTAAAATTCATATGATGACAACTTTATAACTTTAAAATCAGTATCTACATCTAATAATATTCTTAAAACATTAAAAATTAACAAAAATATAACCATATTAGATAATAAAATATTAAAACACATACTCTTATAATTATGAAATATTTTGGCATTTCAAAATGATATTGTAATAGAAAAAAAATCTAGAGCATGGGTTAAAATCTAGTTTCCCTAATATAAATGAATGCATTTGAGTGAAATTCAACTCTATTTTTGTAGAAAAAATAGAAAAACTGTGTTAGAAATGATCTACCAATCTTGATATTAAACATACTAAATTAAGAATTGAATATATTATATTCCACAACTTATATTGCATAACTTCTACAATCACAATGATTTCAGTATTTGAGGCTTCCTATTCTCTTTTTGTTTTTTTTTAAAATTATCTAATGTTGTTTTACAGTAGAAATAAAAAAGGATCGATTGTGCTATCTGTGATAGTATCCCATTTGTAATATGCCACAAATTTAAGTATGCAAATGTACTGTATAAATATATATATATATATATATATATAATTTCACTGGAATAGTTTATATTGAGATTATTAATTAATTTATAATTATTTAAAATATTTGAAACTATACATAATTTATAAATACATAACTATTGAGGAATAAATCTCATTATAAGAAGTATTAACTCAATATAAAGTTGAGGAAAACATAGTAAAAATAGTTAAAAATAATCAAAGGATGGTACAAAATAACACAGTACACTAAACTAATAAATATATGACATATATATCATCCAGCAATCAAAAGTAAGAAACTGGAAAGTGATTTTCTGTGATGGAAAATAAATATATAAAGAAAATAACTAATAATCAAGAGAAAAACTATACATCAGATTTAATTATTACAGCAAAAGAAAAAAAAAGTAAAACATAGTAGTGTTATTACTTCCACTCTATAATACTAACCCAACATCAAAAATATTAACTCAATAGAAAATATGAACTCAATTTTGACAAATAAATAAATAAAAATAAATTAACAGAAATTTGAGGAAAAGATTAGTAAAAACTAGGAAAACATATATAGTAAAGAAAATAATAGAATTAATGCATATATGCACTTATATCATATGCAGCCATCGGAAAGAAGAAAATGGGACAGCAACCACTTTAACCCTAATTATTTATAAATACATATATATATATATATATTTTATATAACTCACTATATAAAACATACAATTAATATATAATTCACTACATAAACCATACCATGCTAAATATGTCGAGTCTCCAAAGAGTATATGTAAACCTACATCCACCGTTAAGGAATGTCGACATCCGCTGCTAAAAATGTCGCTAATGAGATCAGAAGGGCACGTTTTCACGCTTTTGATCTTAATAACCTAAATCTGTTTTAATCATAACAAAATTAAGAATACGTCCAAAAAAAAGAAAAAAAATATAGTGCTGAAAACAGTCAATGAACAGTAAATGAGCACTGTGCAGAGGAAACATTATAATACTGAACATATTCAAAGAAATCAAAGAAATAATGAGGCCGCGAAAAGGTTTTATAACTTATATCAAGTTGATGCTCTAAAGTTAGTAGAATGTTATTACAAGAACATGAAATTAAACAGCTATTTATTGGCACACATTTATTATGTTCACCAGACTGTGAGTACTGTTACACAATTCAGCTTGCACCGGATTCAATATTCAGAGTCGTCGCAATGGATCGAATCGGTTAGATTGTGGATTTATATTGAAACTTCACGTAGACTTCAGGTTCGATCCGGTTCTACAATCTAATTTATGCTGAATTGTTTTCTGATTTACTTTGGTTAGAATGCATAAATACATTGTATCTATACATCAATCAAATGAGAAATCAGAAACAATTTGACAAAATATCATGATTCTGTTTTACTAGTTACATATATAAAATGATAAATATAATCGAGGACGCTTAAATAATCGAATGGATATGGCTTTGTCGCCTAAAACAGGATGAATTATAGGAAAATATGAAGTTTATCAAGGATCAGATTAGGGCTTCGTACCATTTGGTACTTTCATATTACATTAAGGTGGTTTCTGTGTTGAGGGCTTAGCCAAAATGTAAACTCATGGGGAGGTTTCTATAAACTCAACATTGATTTATGCTAATTTATAGTTTCTTAGACAGTGGCACAACAAATTTTTTAAAAGCCAAACAGAAAAATTACACTGCGTTTTTACAGCTCTGGCAAGCGAAAGCCAAATTTTTCTTTGGACCTCCCGGATATGTAGTAGGATCCACCCTCAATTCAGACTTTTTAATATTCTCTGAGATTTTTACAAGTACTTTCGAAATTATTTGTAACAAAATGTAATATCCAAGTTTGTAGTATATGGAAAGGATTTAAAGAATTGATTCAGCTCTTATATTATCAAAGTGTTACTTAATTTTCGGTCACACATCCATTTAAAACTTCAGAGTTAAGCATGCTTGAGTTGGAGTAGTGAAAAGATAGGCCGATCCATGGGAAAGTGATTCGCGATACCGTGTGAGGGATGCCAAAACACGGAAAAAGGTCATGTCGTAGTTGCCAGATCGGTAAATAAAAACTTTCAAGCATCCAAAAACTAACACATGGAATGGAGCCCCACAGACCGAACGAGAGGACGTGGGAGCCCCCATAACCTCAGATGGTCGAAGTGTAATGATATTATAGTTGGTTAGCTATTTCAGTTTGACTCGAGAGGCTTCTTGAGACTTATCGTGTATGCAGTCTAGGGGGGGGGTTGGGGGGTGGGGGGGGGGGGTGGGGGTGGAGGACCGTTATAATTGAGATATTCGTGATAATTTGATAGTTTCTATTAAAAAGCATCTCGTTATTTTTTTATTTTTTATCTAAAATAAAATATTCTCTAATTTTATGAAATACATCTCGTTTTAACATCGCATTGAACTTTTTATTTAAAGTATGGTATATCATGAAATGCATCGTTGAAGTATTAATACTTAGGCCCTGATTGCAAGCATAGAAAAGAAGTAGGCAGTAATGTATAAAAGCAGTATGCTGCAGAAGCTGTATCTTTTGCTAAACTGTTTACTAATTGATTGGTAGAGCTAGGTGAACATGCTATTTGAAATTATTATTTAAAATTAGTATTAATATAGTAATATATTTATTTATAATGAATATATTTCTAATATCTATATTTATTTATTTTTATTATATCTATTATATTAACTATAATATATATACTTATTTTATTTTATTTACTAATTTCAAAATTATGTTTATATCGAAAATGTTATTTAAAAAATAAATTTTAAAATTAAAACATCTATTTTAAATAATATTTCGCATTTAACATATAATTTATTTATATGACTTAATTTAATTATATTATATTTTAAAATATAATTAATTTATATAATGAGTTTAAATATAATTTATATATTAAGAACTTTATATAATCAATTTATTCTTTATCTCCTTTACTTTATTAATTAAACACAATATTTATCTAATTACTTTAAAACTATCTTTATATAATTAATTAAAATATAATTCTATACTTAATTAAAAATATACAATTTCTATAATTCCTTCCTTACTTACCAGTATGTTTATCTACCTCCTTTTCGTTCCTCTACTTACTTCCTATTTTACCATGTGACCTCACTCTTTTCCACTCTATTTCTCTGTCCTTTCTTTCGAAAATCAAGTTTTATTTGCTGATCTCAAAACTCCTGTTATATATTATTCACACATCAATAAATGAAACTCTATATTATTCTTAAATTATAATTAAAATGCAAGGGCTCTTCCACAGCTTCATATGAGAGTCATTTGCCAGAGAGCATGTGGAGGGCATTAGCATTTATAAATGTTTTTCTAAATGTTTTTCTAACAATGTGTATGGATAATGTAAGTATCATGGCTAATGCT